>JAJPUD010013121.1:0-17418 GCA_023553655.1 Myrmecobius fasciatus | reverse complement strand
GAGAGCAATTTGGAGCTATGCTCAAAGAGTTATCAAACAGTGCATACACTTTGACCCAGCAGTGTTTCTACTGGGCCTATATCCCAAAGAGATTTTGAAGGAGGGAAAGGGACCCACATGTGCAAAAATGTTTGTGGCAGCCCTTTTTGTAGTGGCAAGAAACTGGAAATTGAAAAGATGCCCATCAGTTGGAGAATGGCTGAATCAATTATGGTATATGAATGTTATGGAATATTATTGTTCTGTAAGAAATGACCAACAGGAGGATTTCAGAGAGGATTGGAGAGACTTGCATGAACTGATGCTGAGTGAAATCAGCAGAACCAGGAGAACATTATACACAGCAACAAGACTATATGATGATCAATTTTGATGGACATGGTTCTCTTCAACAATGATGTGATTCAAACCAGTTGCTCTGCGATGAAGACAGTCATATACATCCAGAGAGAGGCCTGTGGGAACTGAGAGTGAACCACAACAGAGCATTTTAACGCTTTCTGTGAATATTTCCATGCATTCTGTTTTCCTTCTTAGGTTGTTTTTTTTTCTTCTTCTCTTTCTAGATCTGATGTTTCTTGTGCAGTAAGATAACTGTATAGATGTGTATACATGTATTGTATTTGTCATATAATTTATCCTATCTAGCATGTATTAGATTACCTGTCATCTAGGGGTGGGGGGCGGGGGGAGGGAAAGGAAAAGCTTGGGAAAAAAAAGTTTTTTTTGCAAAGGTCAATGTTGAAAGGTCACTCATATGTTTTGCAAATAAAAAGCTTTATTAAAAAAAAATAAATAAAGTTAACACTTCTAGTACAACATTGAACAGTACTGGTGATAGTGGGCAACCTTGTTTCACCCCTGATCTTATTGGGAATGCTTTTAGTTTATCGCCATTATATAAAATGCTTACTAATGGTTTTAGACAGATGCTACTTATTTAAAAAAAAAAAACTCCATTTATTACTATGGTCTCTAGTGTTTTTTAATAGGAATTGGGTGTTGTATTCTGTCAAATGCTTTTTCTGCATCTATTGATATAATTATATGATTTCTATTAGTTTGGTTATTGATATAGTCAATTATGCTAACAGTTTTCCTGATATTGAACCAGCCCTGCATTCCTGATATAATTCATGCTTGATCATACTATAATATACTAGTGATAAGTTCCTTGCTAATATTTTATTTAAGGTTTTTGCATCAATATTCGTTAGGGAAATGGGCCTGTTATTTTCCTTCTCTGTTTTGGCCCTTCCTAGTATAGGTATCAGCACCATATCTGTGTCATAAAGAGAATTTGGTGGGACTCCTTCCCCTATTTTTCCAAATAGTTTATATAATATTGGAATTAATTGTTCTTTAAATGTTTGGTAGAATTCACTTGTAAATTCATCTGCCCCTGGAGATTTTTTCTTAGGAACTTCATTAAAACTTGTTCAATTTCTTTTTCTAAAATAGTACTATTTAAGTAATTTATTTCCTCATCTGTTAATCAGGCAATTTATATTTTTGTAAATATTCATCCATTTCACATAGATTATCAGATTTATTGTCATACAGTTGGGCAAAATAGCTCCAAATTATTGCTTTAATTTCCTCTTCATTATGATAAGTTCACTCTTTTCATCTTTGATACTGGTGATTTGGTTTTTTCTTTCCTTTTTCTAATCAAATTAACCAAAGATGTATCTATTTTGTTGATTTTTTTTAATAAAACCAACTCTTAGCTTTGTTTATTAGCTCAATAGTTTTCTTACTTTCAATTTTATTAATCTCTCCTTTGATTTTCAGAATTTCTAATTTGGTATTTAATTGGGGGGGTTAATTTATTTTTCTAGCTTTTTTAATTGCAAGGCCAATTCATTGATCTTCTCTTTATCTATTTTATTCATGTAAGCATCTAGAGATATAAATTTCCCTAAGAACTTCTTTGGCTGCATCCCATAAGTTTTGTTATGTTGTTTCATTGCTATCATTCCCTTGGATGAAATTGATTTTTTTCTATGATTTGTTATTTCACCCACTCATTCTTTGGGATTAGATTATTTAGTTTCCAATTAATTTTTGGTCTATTCAGTGATACATTGTTGGTGGAACTGTGAACAGATCCACCCACTCTGGAGAGCAATTTGGAACTATGCCCCAAAAGTTATCAAACTCTGCATACCCTTTAACCCAGCAGTGTTTCTATTGGGCTTATATTCCAAAGATATCTTAGAGGAAGGAAAGGGACCCATATGTGCAAAAATGTTTGTGGCAGCCCTTTTTGTAGTGGCAAGAAACTGGAAACTGAATGGATACCCATCAACTGGAGAATGGCTGAATAAATTATGGTATATGAATGTTATGGGATATTATTGTTCTATAAGAAACGACCAGCAGGATGATTTCAGAGAGGCCTGGAGAGACTTGCATGAACTGATGCTGAGTGAAGTGAGCAGAACCAGGAGATGATTGTACATGGCAACAACAGGACTATATGATGATCAATTCTGATGGGCATGGTTCTCTTCAACAATGAAATGCTTCAAACCAGTTCCAATTGTTCAGTGAAGAAAGCCATATACACCCAGAGAGAGGGATATGAGATGTGGACCACAACATAACATTTTCATGCTCTCTATTGGTGTTTGCTTGCATTGTGTTTCCTTTCTCAGATTTTTTTTCTTGTAGACACGATTTTTCTTGCACAGCAAGATAAATGTGGAAATATGCATACATATATTCGATTTGTCAAGTATTTTAACATAATTAACGTGTAGTGGAATTCCTGCCATCTAGGGGAGGAGTGGGGACTAGGGGGAAAAAATTTGTAACAAAGTTTTGTAAGGGTCATTGTTGAAGAATTACCCATACATATGTTTTACAATTAAAAAGCTTTAATAAAAAAATTTTTTGGTCTGTTTTTCCATAGTCCTTTATTACATGTAATTTTTATTATATCATGCTCTGAAAAAAAATGCTTTTACTATTTCTGCCTTTCTGCAATTTGATTGTTTATGGTTAGATTTATCTAGTTCTTGTAGAAGGAAGTTGAGATCCTCCATTAGTATAGTTTTGCTGTCTATTTCTTTTTGCCATTCAGTTAACTTTTCCTCTAGGAATTTTGATGCTATACCATTTGTAGTAGCAAGATGTAGTTTCCTTCTTTATCTCTTTTAATTAGATCTATTTTTGTTTTTGCTTGATCTGAGATCAGGTTCACTACCATTGCTTTTTTTTACTTCAGTTGAAGTATAATAGATTCTGCTCCAGCCTTTTACCTTTACTCTGTATGTATCTCTCTGCTGCAAATGTGTTTCTTATAAACACATTGTAGGATTCTGGTTTTTAATCCATTCTACTAACTCCTTCCATTTTATGGGAGAGTTCAATAGGATAATAGGAACAGGATAAGATGATTTAGAGGTTCTGGTCCAGCCCACAAGCTGGTTCAGAGTTTTATCACTATGTGATGCCTTAATTAAGCATGCATTTTAAAAGACCCAAATCATCAGTGAACAAAGCATTAGGTAACTACAATGTATCATGCATGATAATAAGTGATGAAGTTAAAAGAAAAACAAAACACAGACCCTAGAAGCTCGCTAGCTCTCTAGAAGCTCACAATCAAATGGGAGAGACACCATACAAATAATTATACATAGATAAGCTTTATACCAGATAAGTTGGAGATAAAACAGAGAATATCATCAAGGGGAAGGAGGGAAGGTTTCTTTTAGATAGCGGAATTTTAGCATTGATTTGAGAGAGGGAATTCCAGGCATGGAGGGATGAGATCACCATAGCAATTCCTAGTTCAAAATAAACGTGACAAATTCACAATGGCCATTCTCTTTGCCAAAGTGACATTTGTTTAGGAGAAGAGATTACAGACAAAATGAAGAGGTAAAATAAGCATCAGGAGAGACAAATATGAAATAGAGTTGGGAAAGCAATAGGCTTACCAAGGAAAGAAGTTTGGAAGAATCCATTAAAGGAATATGCCATTGACTAGCAGGCTAACCAGATTAACCAGAGTTAGCTATAGTAAGGAAAAAGAATCCATTAAAGGGAAGACACTATGAGGAAAGAGAGAGAGGGAGAGAGAGGGACCTCATAAAAGGCTCAGTCTTTAAAAAGACTTAGCAAAGATCTTCACCATGAGCATATTTTTTAATAAGAGAAATATAACCTCATAGAAAGAGGGGAAGAATTTGGTAGCTCTGAGAGAGGGATCAAGGAAGAACCAGATGGAATGCACATGGCAGACCAGGTACCAGTCTGTCTAAAGATATGCTAATCAATATTTCAAGGATTGTTTAAAGATTCCCAGAAGTTGGAGGGATAGACAATGGAGGCTGATAAAGAGTTCCATCCTTATAATCACTCTATACAAACAGGATAGTCTGGGACTTGATAATAACTGGTTGGGCAGTAAACATGTATTAATTAAGTCAATTAATTAATTACTAGATGCCAGGCACTGTGCTAAGCACCAGGGGATACAAATAGGAAAAAGAAAAGATAGCCCCTATCCTCAGGGAGCTGACAATGTAAGTTTGAGGCTACCATTCTCTAGAATGGAGCAGTAGCAGAAAGCAAACTCCCAGTTTCAGAGGACTTTCTGATTCAGATTTTGCTACATCCTCTTATTAAATATCTGGGAAAATTTACAAGTGTCAGAAGTGGATTTTTAGGAGAACATAACGGAGTCATTTTGTGTTACATTTGCTATTATAAATGTACTGGATATCTCCTTTGGTACCTCCCTTCCCCTAATCACTTTACAGTTACAGAAGAAATCTCAAGAGAACTTTGATTACTGCCCAGGAATTCACCCACTTCTCTTTATCCCAGCTAATTAGGTTGGAATTTGGAGCTTAAGGCAAGCTAACTGACTGAAAAAGAAAGTACTGTTTTCTTTTTTCTGATGTAACTGGCTAAGCTAAGGCCTTTGTAACAGTTTGAGTATCCTTTTTCTTTTACTAAAAATGTACTTTAACCGGTTGAAGTGCCCTACCTGATCTTACCCAGACTTCTTTGTGAGTCTGCCTGTGTGATCTACCTGCCCTTAGCCAAACTTTGGTCCTAGGGAGAGATGGGATTGAGGGAAAGAGAACATACATGTACACACACACATTTACTACATATGTACATGTAACCTGTGGAATTCTGAGACATATGTGAGTCATATACTGATGACATGTCACATTTCTGAGTGGATCAGTCAGTTGCAATGTACCCCATCTGTGTCCTATGCTAGCTAATTTGTTCAGAGGCTAACAAGGAACCCCAACATTCTTTTTTTTTCTTTTAATAAAGCTTTTTATTTACAAAACATATGAGTGATTTTTCTACATTGACCTTTGCAACAACTTTTTTTTTTCCCAAGCTTTTCCCCTCCTTCCACCCACCCCTCACCCCTAGATGACAGGTAATCTAATACATGCTAAATAGGATAAATTATATGACAAATACAATACATGTATACATATCTATACAGTTATCTTACTGCACAAGAAACATCACATCTAGAAAGAGAAGAAGAAAAAAACAACCTAAGAAGGAAAACAAAATGCATGGAAATATTCATAGAAAGCGTTAAACTGCTGTGTTGTGGTTCACACTCAGTTCCCACAGGCCTCTCTCTGGACGTATATGACTATGTTCATCGCTGAACAATAGGAACTGGTTTGAATCACATCATTGTTGAAGAGAACCATGTCCATCAGAATTGATCATCGTATAGTCTTGTTGCTGTGTATAATGTTCTCCTGGTTCTGCTGATTTCACTCAGCATCAGTTCATGCAAGTCTCTCCAGTCTTCTCTGAAATCCTCCTGTTGGTCGTTTCTTACAGAACAATAATATTCCATAACATTCATATACCATAATTTATTCAGCCATTCTCCAATTGATGGGCATCTTTTCAATTTCCAGTTTCTTGCCACTACCAAAAGGGCTGCCACAAACATTTTTGCACATGTGGGTCCCTTTCCCTCCTTTAAGATCTCTTTGGGATATAGGCCCAGTAGAAACACTGCTGGGTCAAAGGGTATGCACAGCTTGATAACTTTTTGAGCATAGTTCCAAATTGCTCTCCAGAATGGTTGGATCCGTTCACAGTTCCACCAACAATGTATCAGTGTCCCAGTTTTCCCACATCCCTTCCAACAGTTATCATTATCATTTCCTGTCATTTTAGCCACTCTGACAGGTGTGTAGTGGTATCTCAGAGTTGTCTTAATTTGCATTTCTCTGATCAATAGTGACTTGGAGCACCTTTTCATGTGACCAGAAATAGTTTAAATTTCTTCATCTGAAAATTGTCTGTTCATATCTTTTGACCATTTATCAATTGGAGAATGGCTTGGATTTTTATATATTTGAGTCAATCCTCTATATATTTTAGAAATGAGGTCTTTATCAGAACCTTTGGATGTAAAAATATTTTCCCAGTTTACTGCTACCCTTCTAATCTTGTCTGCATTCATTTTGTTTGTACAAAAACTTTTTAACTTGATATAGTCAAACTTATCTATTTTGTGATTAATGATTACCTCTAGTTCTTTTTGGTCACAAATTCCTTCCCCCTCCAAAGGTCTGAGAGGTAAACCATCCTACATTGTTCTAATTTGTTTATAATATCATTCTTTATGCCTAGATCACAAATCCATTTAGATCTTATCTTAGTATATAGTGTTAGGTGTGGGTCAATGCCTAATTTCATCCATACTAGTTTCCAATTATCCCAGCAGTTTTTGTCAAATAGTGAGTTTTTATCCCCAAAACTGGGGTCTTTGGGTTTATCAAACACTAGATTACTATTGTCATTGAGTATTTTGTCCTGTGAACCTAACCTATTCCATTGATCCACTACTCTATTTCTTATCCAATACCAAATGGTTTTGGTGACCACTGCTTTATAATATAGTTTTAGATCTGGTACAGCTAGCCCACCCTCATTTACATTTTTTTCATTAATTCCCTTGAAATTCTTGACCTTTTGTTTTTCCAGATGAATTTTGTTGTTATTTTTTCTAGGTCAGTTAAATAATCTCTTGGGAGTTTGATTGGTATAGCACTAAATAGATAGATTAATTTAGGTAGTATTGGCATCTTTATGATATTTGCTCAACTTATCCAAGAGCACTTGATATTTTTCCAATTGTTTAGATCTGACTTTATTTGTGTGGAGAGCGTTTTGTAGTTTTGCTCATATAGATCCTGACTTTCCTTTGGCAGATATATTCCCAAATATTTTATACTATCGATAGTTATTTTGAATGGAATTTCTCTTTGTATCTCTTGCTGTTGCATTTTGTTGGTGATGTATAAAAATGCTGATGATTTATGTGGATTTATTCTGTATCCTGTAAATTTGCTAAAGTTTTGGATTAATTCTAATAGTTTTTTAGTTGATTCTCTAGGGTTCTCTAAGTAGACCATCATATCATCTGCAAAGAGTGATAATTTGGTTTCCTCATGACCTACTCTAATTCCTTTAATCTCTTTTTCTTGTCTTATTGCCAAGGCTAGCATTTCTAATACAATATTGAATAGTAATGGTGATAGTGGGCAACCTTGTTTCACCCCTGATCTTATTGGGAATGGTTCCAGTTTATCACCATTACATATGATGCTAGCTGATGAACCCCAACATTCTTGAAACAGAAGCAACCATGTTAAGTTTGAGCCCACTTTTTCCAAAGACTTAGGTGTTGGAGGAAAATGGCCTCTTGGTTTCTGAGGCTTTTGTACTTCTGAATTTGCTATACTCTCTGTGTAAGAAACAAAATGTCGGGGCAGCTAGGTGGTGCAGTGGATAGAGCACTAGCCCTGGAGTCAGGAGGAGCTGAGTTCAAATGTGATCTCAGACACTTAACACTTCCCTAGCTGTGTGACCCTGGGCAAGTCACTTAACCTCAATTGCCTCAGCAAGGAAAAAAAAGAAGAAAAAAAAATCTTACCAAGAACTACAGCCTCACTGATGAATGCAGAAAAGATTTATTTTACATTTTTGCAAAAATGTATGCCTAGGTGAATAGACACACCTTGGGGACTCCAAAAGCAGCATTTTATTTCCTATCCTGATTCCCCATTAATTGGATGTTACAGAAAGTTATATAATATGAATCTCCCTCTCCTAAAGGACCTTACTTCTAGAAGGGGAAGGTCATAGAGGAGGGCTAAGGGCAAAGAACAAAAGATTCTTTTCAAATCTCAGGTCACCATGCCTGAACACAAAAGTTAGTCCCTGCCTCCAATGAGCTTCTATTCTTTTGGGGGAAGATAAAATCCACCTTTGATTATTCTTTGATGTCTTTGTGAAATGCCTCAGTTTCCCTGAATTGTTGTGCTTTGGTTTCCCTGAATTATTATGCTATGCCTTGAATAAAATTATCATGGTCATCCCCTTCCTTACCCTATTAAGCTCAGGCCACTCACATTTCAGTGAGTCATAAAACTCCAGATGGCTTATCTCAAATGCTGGGGCTTTGTTCACTATCTCCTGCCCTAGACTCTCTCTGTCTCCTCCTCCCAACCTTCTTGACCCCCAATCTGTGAGGACGAAGCTATGATTCTTTCCTAGAATTGTGGCTTACTCAGTGTTTTTCCCCCTTGCCTTTGTTTCCCTGATAGCTGGAGCCCTATAAAATTAATTATTAATTTTTGGAATTAATCTGGAATTAATCAATCGGTGCTGGATGCTTTGAGACAAGAGTCCTATTCAGCCAGCTGGCTTTGGCTAGTTTAAATTCTCCACAATTAAAAGATTAAAAACTAATCTCTGACTTGCCTTAGTTTCTCCGGCATTATACTTGTGGGATTCAGTTTTCCAGTTTAAATTTCATTTCTCCAATTTATTTTCCATAATTGTGGAAACCAAATAAATGTCCATCCATTTCTCACAATTTCCCCCTTTTGTTCTTTTTTAATAATTTAGTTTTCACATCCTTTTCTAATCTCTCAAATTTGGCTAGTACTTTTGTTGTGCCACAGTTGCTGTCTCAGTTTCCCTCAGTTGCTGTTTCAGTTTCCCTTAATTGTGCTGCCCAAAAATAACAATCCCCACTTCCTGACCTTCAAAAATAATTGGACTCACATTCCAAAGGAGTTATAAAACCTCCAGATGGCCAGCATCAACCTACCCCTTATCTGTATGACCCAGACGAGTAGTCGTCTTTGCCCAGTTTCTGTCTCAGCTTCCTTTACTCTTTACCTGCCAGAACTGAATTTATGGTTTCCTTGGATACCAAATGTGCTCAGTTGTTCCCATGAGTTCTTTGTCTCCCTGGGCTATGGAGATTATAAAATTCCTGTTCCCCACCAATGAGGTACTGAATACTTTGTACCATTCAGTCGGCTGACATGCCTATCAGTCTGATTCTCTGTGCTGGATTGCGTGCTTTTGAGACATGAGTCCCAGCAGTCCTGATCCATAGCTATGGATTCTGAATTCTCAGTTAACATCAATAAAGCATTACCTAATTTCCATGTGTGATACTGCCTCAGTTTCTCCCTGAGCATTATATTTTTTATATCCCACTTCAAAAAAGTCTATTAATTTCTGCACAGATCTCCTTACATAGAATTCTCTGCTACTTCTTATAGGAAACCCACTCACCCAGACACACTACACAGTTTAAGGTCCATTCACCAACCAGTTCCAGTTCATTCCCAAACCAATGGGGCAGTGATCTCATTTTCTGAAACTACTTCCCACCTAGAATGGGCATTGAGCTGGGTCATGGTACAGGGTCCCATTTGGAGGGGTTTGAGCTGATTGAAGATCCAGTGAGTTGAGTCAGATCCCTGAAGCTGGTCAATATGGCTGTCTGGTACTGGTCATTTTAAGGTGAATTGCTCAAAGCCTTAGAGGAAAGCAAATCTAAGAGAATTAGAGAGAGAGCACTAATAGCACTCCCTCCCTCTTGAGTTGTGTGCTTAGATAACTAGTTAGACATCACTTCTCTCTAGGAAGTTTCAAGTGTCAGGTCCTCCTGACTCCGGCCTCCTGAGGTCAGGGGACTTCAAAATCATTGCTATCTTGCCTAGAAGCTATATTACATTATCATTGTCCTATAGGCACCATTTTTTAAAAAAATATGGACTACATTATAATCCAAAAGCAATTTTGAGAAAGGGGAATCCCATCAGAAGAACAGAGGTATTCACAAAATCTTCCCTCAACAGGTCATATTTACTTGTCAAAAGCAGGATATTGAGATAGATAAGTAAAACCCCTCTGCCAGTATTTTTTTCCCCTAGATAAATATCCCTTTTTTGAGTTTCCACTAGCTTGGCTCTGGGATTAGAAGCTGAACAGAAGGTGTTTAAAAACCACTCAGAAGAGGGGAATAATATATTCCCCCTCTTTTGCTAGGGTCTGATGTAGGATCGCCTGAGAGAGGTCAGTAAAGACTGGCCAGCAGCTTTTCATATCAAACTAATTATTTATAAGAAAACACAGGACATACACATAAGTAATAAACATAAATAAAATTGATTTTTCCCATTGAGGTAAAATATTCTATAAGTTATATCCCTCTGAGAAAACTTGAATTCACTAAAATCCTCTTCTCTAAAACATACAAAGATGTTTCAGCTTTAGTTTCAACACTCAGTAAAATAACAGTCAGGTCCCACAGACAGTTGTAAGAATACATTATTTTGAAACCTTTCTTATTTCATACAGATGTATACATCTAGCAACAGAGAGATGACTAAACCAAATACTTATTTACATAATTATCTAAGATATAATGATTACATATTTTCACATTAAAAATAGCAAGATAGTACATATTTGAATTGTACTTATGGCTTCCACTGACCACTTATTCTGAATATAGAAATTTGCTAGAGAGGAAAAATCAAGGGCATGATTATAATAGCTAATGATCCCACCTTATAGCCAATTTAGGAATATGTTTGAGTTTCAAATGGTGGGTTACTACCTTAATAATTCACATAATCATTCTTAAATTCAAAATTCAAAACAACATAAATTGTAATCCTAAAAAATTTCATCTCAATAGCAAGTTTCACTAATCAGAGGCTTTGGATCTTAAACTATCTAATTATGTTCCTGCAAAGCACAGTCAAAACTAGATGCAGGACTGTCAGGTTAAAATCCTGCTTTAGGTGCTCCAAGAAAGCTGTAGATCCTAATTTTATTTCAATATTGATTAAACAATGAGATCATGATGCACTTATTTTGCTGGAGACAGATGGAGACCTTAGTAGAAATAATTATTTTAAGAGAACTTGCAGTTCTAAACTTCTCTCAAAGGTTCCTTACATTGCTAAGCAGCAGAAGCTTTGATACTGCATCACAAATATTTTTGCCTTAAAACAACCACAGATTTGAAAAATAAAAATAACTATTCAGTTATTAACACCGTGTAAATATATGCTATTCCTTTAAACCATAGAAGCAATTAATGTTAAAGGAATTTCATATAACCTGCCTGGGGGGC
The DNA here is from genome assembly GCA_023553655.1 of Myrmecobius fasciatus. Lineage (NCBI taxonomy): Eukaryota > Metazoa > Chordata > Mammalia > Dasyuromorphia > Myrmecobiidae > Myrmecobius > Myrmecobius fasciatus. Next base: position 5,951 of record JAJPUD010013121.1, on the reverse strand, counting down.
CGTAGAAGTAAAGGGGTGAGCATGAGTGAGTGGGCTTATTTTCTCACTTCCTCCCAGGAGAAAGGGCTCTCAGGCTGGGGGCTAAAGAGCAGCCACATTCAGTAGGGGAAGGATGGACTATGCCCTCACATTCCATAGCCAACAGATTTAAAATTAAAATGTGAAATCATGCAAATAACCAGTATAGTGTTTTTAATCCTCAGCTGCTAAAAACCTTAATCAAGAACTTTTAGAGGGGCAGCTAGATGGCACAGTGGATAGAACACTATCCTTGAAGTCAGGAAGACTTGAGTTCAAATCTAGCCTCAGACACTTAATACTTAACACTTGCTAGCTGTGTGACCCTGGGCAAGTCACTTTTTTTTTTTTTTAATTAAAGCTTTTTATTTGCATAACATATGTATGGGTAGTTCTTCAACACTGATCCTTACAGCTTTCCATTGCAAATTTCCCCCCCTAGTCCCCTCCCCTCCCCTAGATGGTAGGAAGTCCAATACATGTTAATTATATTAAAATACTTGACAAGTCAAATATCTGTATACATATTTCCACACTTAACTTGCTGTGAAAGAACAGTCATACTACATGAACAAAAAATAACTGAAAAAGGAAACCAAATGCAAGCAAACATCAATAGAGATCATGGAAATGTTATGTTGTGGTCCACATTTCATATCCCTCTCTCTGGGTGTATATGGCTTTCTTCACTGAACAGTTGGAACTGGTTTGAAACATTTCATTGTTGAGGAGAGCCATGTCCATCAGAATTGATCATCATGTAATACTGTTGTTGCTGTGTATGATGATCTCCTGGTTCTGCTTATTTCACTTAGCATCAGTTCATGCAAGTCTCTCCAGGCTTCTCTGAAATCGTAGTTTCTTACAGAACAATAATATCCCATAACATTCATATACCATAATTTATTCAGCCATTCTCCAATTGATGGGCATCCATTCAGTTTCCAGTTTATAGGCACTACAAAAAGGGCTGCCACAAACATTCTTGCATATGTGGGTCCCTTTCCCTCCTTTAAGATCTCTTTGGGATATAAGCTGGGCAAGTCACTTAAACCCAATTACTTCAATTAAAAAAAAACTTTTTTTTCAGAAATTTATAGGTGAAGAGATTGGAATTTTATACCTAGAACCAAGCTATTTTTCAAATCTGGCAAGTTTGCAAATTAGGGGAAGGACCCCAGAGCAGGAACTGATTTTGCTTCTCCTATCTGTCCAACTCTACCTTAGAGTTGCTGTGGGCTTTCCCCCCATACATAGTAATTATCAATTTTAGATTTCAATATTATGATAATCCAAATAACTTAATTAACAATCTCATAATTTTCATATGCGATAGTCAAATAGACATAATGTAGTCTAATTAACAAAAATGGATAGGAATCTCATGTAATTTGTAGTCAAGTTTTTAATTTTAACACACCAATTGAAAAAGTTATTTTAAAAATCAGTATTTTAGTTTGTGAGATTCTATGTTCCATTCAAACTCAATTATCTCTTAGTTGTTTCCAAATTCCACAAGCCAGGAAAGGGTCAAGTGCCTATTTTCACCTCAAAAATGTAGGCCTTTTCACCTTGAGATTGTCACCAGCACAGCATCACAAATCTGACTCTTGTTAATGCCAATACAAACTTTTTATTGCCCTTTTAAAATTTATCAATTGAAAAAAAAAAGTAAATATATCAATTGCTTTTACAATCCCTTTCTTGTCCCTTGTTTTTAAAACCATTTTTTCCTAACTTTCTAAAAAATTTTATAGGGGCAGCTAGGTGGGGTAGTGGATAGAGCACCAGCCCTGAAGTCAGAAAGACCTGAGTTCAAATCTGGTCTCAGACACTTAACATTCCCTAGCTGTGTGACCCTGGGCAAGTCATTTAACCCCAATTGCTTCAGCAAAAAGAAAAAAAATTATAAACTCTACTTTATTTTAAATATATTTCTTTGTTAATGGGAGAAAGGAAGACAAACTTTAATATTCAGAATGTAGATAATACCTAAATAATTGTAGACCAAATTTCACAAAATGTACACAATGTCCAACAGAGCTGACAATATTTTAAAGTATAGCTCATAGAATTTTTACACATTTCCCAATATACAATTTAGAAAGCAACATAGGTACCTTAAATATATTTCATCTAATTAGAAGATTCAAACATGTAACTTCTTTAGCAACAGTTTACAGAGAGCTGTTTTGATACCCATTTTTTAAACTTAAAACCAAATCAAATACAGATTTAAATTTCTAGCAGCAATACTTCAATATTAATGCACATATTTCTAAAATCTTATTCCCAAATGTATCAATTGAAAGTAATTCTATCATATATAATTTAAATTTAAACACACACAGAAATTTAGGTCATATTTTTGGGAGAAAACTCCTTTTCCCCCTCAAAAAATCCACTCTTTTAGACTTCCAGAAATCTTTGGAATGGCAATAAATTATCTGAGACCTGAGATGGAGACACAGCCCCTTCGAGCAAAATGGCAATGTCTCATCTCCCCCTCCTAAATTTTGTCCTCTGCCCTATAATTTCATGTGGACTGCTATCTATGGAAGGAGGAAAGATTTTAAAGTGTAAAGTCGATTTCCCTAGATTTCCCCAAGCCATGTGGAAACAGAATCCAGAGTCCCCAGAAAAGAGTTTTGGGACTCTGGGGAAATCAAGGGATGAAGGGACCCATCTAGAGAGAAACTTCGGCTGTCTCCAGAGCATAGGATGGAGGTTTTGGGGCTGCCTACCATTCTTTGGAGAGGCTGAATTAGACATAAATCCACAGGCATAGGCCCTGGCCATCCCTTAATCTCCTCCAGTTTAAGAAAAATTCAGGTTCGTTTGCATCATGATGCCTGACAGGCAAACAGAGATTTAGGGAGATACCAAACAAGTGCTTTTAAATCCTAAAATGGCCAGATCTTTTCCTCTGTAATTCAGCTGACTAAGAGAAACAGAAGACAAAACACACTCACATACATACATACACACACATACAGCTTTTAAATTCCTTTTCTAGCAGAGTTGTTCCCTCCCTACTTCCTGGAGAACCTCTTCTCTTCCAGAACCCCACTTCTTTATTGCTTTGTCTTTCAGAACACCACTTCTTTGCTGCTTTGTCTTTCTGAACCCCACTTCTTTACTGCTTTGTCTTTCAGAACCCCACTTTACTGCTTTGTCTTTCTGAACCCCACTTCTTTACTGCTTTGTCTTTCAGAACCCCACTTCTTTGCTGCTCCCCTTCTTGTAAATTTCTCTTGTGCAGACCCTTCCTGCACTCCAGTGTGGAAATCTCCATACTCCAGTGATTGCAGATCACTAATATTTATTCAACTCTAGGTTTCCTGATATCCTCTCTCTCCTAGGACTATATTTCCCAGGGGTTCCCAGTCCTTGGTGCCATTAAATTACCCATTTTACCAATCTGTCTGACACTTCAGACTCTGTAAGATGTCCCTAGCCGCCAAAGGCATTGAAATCACCTGGATGACACCTGGGTGTCACCCCCAACTCATAATGACAGAGCCCCCATTTGTAAGGAACAAAATATCTTACCAAGAACTCCATTGTCTCATTGATGAACACAGATTAGATTTTTACATTCTTGCAAGAGTGGGTGCCTAGGGGCAGCTAGGTGGTGCAGTGAATAGAGCATCAGCCCTGAAGTCAGGAGGACCTGAGTTCAAATCTGGTCTCAGACACTTCCTAGCTGTGTGACCTTGGGCAAGTCACTTAACCCCAATTGCCTCAGCAACAAGCAAAAAAAAAAAAAGAAACAAAACCAAAAAATGGTGTGAGAGGTCTTCAAGGGATAAATAAAAAAGTGGAGGGATTATGAACATTCTCATGGGAGCGAAGTGAAGATACTCTCATGGGAATATAGTCTTAAACTACACTTTAATTGTGACTTGAGACTTTATAATAATGTTGAGGTTGGGAAAGGGACCCCAAAAGTTTGGGTTACAGACCAGTATCTTGTGAGGTGTCTCAAAAAAATTTGCAGGCTCGAACCCATTTCCTAGTCAAGGGGCAAAGTTTATTATAATTGTAATGCCATTACAATCAGTCTAAATTCCAAGAAAATTTAGCAAAGCAACAGAAGCAGAGATACATTTATCTAGTTCTTCATGTTATAGATATGCTAATATAGATATGCCCAGAGGTAGGACCAAGGAGTGGTCTCCAGAATTTGGTCCTCACTGACCCATAGATTATCTATCTGACAGTCATAAAAGAACTGAGGAGAGGTCTATCCACTATTATCTCAGGATGTTGGTCCTGGGACTACCCTGAGGCCAGGAGACTTCAGAATCAAGACAGATAATTATGTTTAGATTGGGTGTGGGAGTCCCCTGGGCCAGACTCCAAAGCCAGAGGATTTAGAATTACTAACTTATTGTTAGAACAGAAGCCCCCTAAGATCAGGGAACTTCAAAATCATTGCTGTCTCCCCTAGAAGCTATACTACATCAATAATATATAGCTATAGCTAAAAGTTGCAGGTGTTGTCCCCTCCTATTTCCCACTTCTTAATTAGCATTTAAGTACTTCTTTTAAAGGTGATGATGGCTTGGAATTCTATTTCTGCTTGTATATCAGTTCTCTAGGGGAACTTAAATTAAGAATTTATTATTATTGACTTGTATTTTGTTTCTAGATTAGATTTCCAGAATTTGAATGCAAGCTTGGATTTCCTCATACACTGGGAGAAAAGGCCAGTGGGGAAGTTTTGGGGGCTTCTGCATTCAGACTGTTTAATTTGGTATGACAGTTTATGCTTTGCACTTCTACTGACAAGCACCTTGTCAGAGGGAAGATGACCTTTCTCAGGAGATCATAATAAAAACCCTTTTGCTTTTTCTTACTCTGATTGTTTTTGTGGAAGATACTGCCGCACACATCTGCATTTGTCTATCCCAAAGATAATCTGGGAAAACTAAGTTCCCATCAAGTTTGTCTTAAAGGTTGCTCTGATTGCCTTTAAAGATACTAAAGAGACTACTCAGTCTCAGAAAGGATGGTCTGATTAAGAGTTGAGGCAATGGAGACTGAATGAGAGTTGATTGAATTTCCAACCTCTTCTTATTTTATGCAAATGGGACAACCTGGAAAACTGACCTGATCATAGTTGACAAAGAGCAGGATGAACTTCTTTTAATTCTTGAAAATAAATTAGTTTAGGATTCACTTCATGAGTAATTTGAGGAGGAAGAAAAGACTAGGTATTAGTGTGGATATCATTTTTAAAAAGAGGCATTTTTAAACTTTAAAAAAAATTTTATTGATTTTTTTTAACATTACCTTCATTTCCAAATATCTGTCTCCCCTTCCTTCCCTAAGAGTAAGAGCCTTATAGAAATAATAATATAATAATAAAATAGCAGGGGATGGGGAAAGGGGGAGGGATCAGTTTCAGAAAAATGAAAGTAACCAATATATCAAAAGAGTCTGACAAATCTGCAATATTTCACACCCATATTCCTCTACCTCTGCAAAGAAGGGCAGGAGATTATACCATAGCTTTCCAAACTGGGAGAATCAGTAGTCAATATCTTTTAAGATAGATCTTTCTGGAGGATCAGGGAAGGTTCATCACCCAAAAAACTGGAAAGAAGTTGTTTAGGGGTCTCTGAAAGAGGAGATGACAGAAGAAAGAAAACAATGGACTTATTTTTTCTTTCTGTGGAAGGAAGGTACACAATACTGAGTTTTAGCTAGATCTGTCAGAGACACATTTTATTGTTTTACAAGCATTCTGTTTGGAGAAAGGTTCTGGCCAGAATTTCCTTTGCTCAACAGACAACTCTCTTACTTAAGCAATTTCCAACTCATTTTTCGAATAACCCTGACACAAGAGATGAAAAAATTCCACAACATTGACAAAATCAAAGTACTTATTTTTTAGTTAGGGTTTCAGTTTGATTTTTTTTTTTTTT
>JAJPUD010013120.1:24993-45738 GCA_023553655.1 Myrmecobius fasciatus | reverse complement strand
ACACGAATTCACGCAGCTCACACATCAGCTGTGACCCTGGGAAGGGGGAAGATAACTGGAGCAGACATCGAGAGGCAGGCTGCGTGGAAGCCTGCAAAGGACATGGCTAGTAAGTGTTCAATCTTCCCCAGGAAGGGGGTGCCCCGAGTGGCAGCGGGCATTCGGGACCATGTGCAGCCATGCCTTTCTTGGTGCCAGGGATGGAGTGAGCACTGCTGATTCAGGATCCCTGGATCTCAGTCAGAGGGAGGGCAGAGATCATTCTGTTCAATGTGTAGCTGGACAAGGATTCCCTGACGACATCCCCAGTCAGTATTCAATTAGAGTCAATGAGCATACATTAAGCACTTATTGTAGACAAGGAGCTCTGCTGGGCGCTGAAGTTATAAAGACAAAACCAAAAGCTAGTCTTGCTCTTAAGAGGCTTATGTTCTACTAAGGGAAGCAACATGAACAATGATGAGTACATACAGAAAAGCTAGGAAGACAGAAGATAACTAACTGGACTGATGGTGATGATGATAGCTAGAATTTATATAGCACTTGAAGGTTTGCAAATGTTCCTTCACATACATGATCTCATTTGATCCTCACGGTAACCCTGGGAGGTAGGTGCCATTATTATCTCTATTTTACAGATGAGGAAACTGAGGCTGAGATCATGGTTGGCTCAGGCTCACGCAGCTAGCCAATACCTGAGGCCAGGCTTGAAGGTCCAAAGCTCTGCCCACTGTGCCATCAAGCGGCCTGGTAGGAGGTGCCTTGACAATGGAGGCTTCGAGGTGGCTGAGTTGGTGCTCAGGATGGAGTTGAGGAAGTGGTGATTCTCAGGTTAGGGGCAGAGCCCCCGGCAAAGACAGAATGACAAGGGCAGATGACAGCAGAGCACATGAAGCATCCCACCAAGGGGAAGCTCTGGCTCTGGAGGAGGCACTCTGGGGAGGTTTGCCCTGTGCCTGCTCCTCGGGGGCCAAGCAGCCCAGGCCCCCTCCTGGGAGGGCAGGACCCAAGTTCTCCAAAACCAGTCGGATCACGTTCCCCTTGCAGGCTACTCGAGGGCGTTTATCCGAGAGCTTCCTGAGCCGATCCTCCTCTGGCCCGGGCCCAAGGCCCTTCACCTGGTCGCCCGCCACTAAACACCATTTTATTACCGTCCATCCATCCCACAGGGCGGAGGCTTGAACGAAACTGAATGCCAGACTTTTGGTGTGATCTGAAGGAGGAAAGTGGGCTGTCCTCGCCTTAGGACTTAGAATCACATAGCATCAGGCACTAAGGATTCATTTATTAAGCACCCCAAATCCTCCCGGAGCTTGGTCAACATCTCCCACTGTGGGGTCTGTGGGGGCCGGGCTGAGCAGCCTTGAGACAGGAGGACCATCTCCCTACCCTTGTCCTACCCCCTAAGGCAAGCACAGGAACTCAGGCAGCAGCTCCAGGCCCAGGCCCGGCTCCAGGCCCGGCTCCCGGGCGGCCCAGCCCGGCTGGAGACAGGCTTCCTGCTCCTCTTTGCTCCCATTTGGGACCCAGGGCTACACGAAGCCCCAGCCTTGCTGCCCCCCCCCCTTTGCGAGGCTTTGTCCCCAGGAGCTGGCCCTGCTGAGAACCCCAATCGCAGACACCGTCGATTCACTTCTGTGTACGGATGCTTTCGTCCCACAGAACGCAGGCTCCTTGAGGGCAGGCCTGTCTCAGTCTTGGGTTTGCCTCTCCAGGGCCTGGGACATTATGGTAAGAGGTGGAGGCGGCTCTGGGCCTTTCTCTCTACATCAGCCACTGACCAGAGACAGAAATCAAAAGTGCTGGCCTAGCTTGTCATGGGTGCCAGCTGTAGGAAACCTCATACTGCCCTTTGACCCCGTTCAGAGGCATAGGGGGGTGGGGGGAGGGGGAGAGAAGGTTTCTGGGCCCCGGCTCTTGGGTCTCCTTCCAGCTCTGACCTTACACCCAATTCTGGGCCTGCTTTCTTGATCCTGTGATAGGCCTTTAATAAAGTGCCCGATTCTATTTCCAGGCCTGAGAGGATGTGATTGGACTCCCGCTGGCCCCTCCTGGCCCACACCCAGCTCTGCTATTTTTAGTCCGAGGGAATCAGGAGTAGGGACCAGCTTGGGCTTTTATGGACTCAGTTCAAGTAAGCTGAACAGACTTTATATTAGGAACCTCCTGTGCCTGTCAGAGGCAACGCAGAGACACAAATGAAACAGCTGCTGCCCCCGAGCCTTCGGGCCCGATGGAAGGGAGTTTACATGGGCACAAAGGAAACATTATAGACAGAGAGAAAGAGATGTGTGTGTGTGTGTGTGTGAGAGAGTGTGTGTGAGTGTGTGTGACTGTGTGTGTGAGTATATATGTGAGTGTGAGAGTGTGTAGCGTGATTCCAAGAAGCTGAGGTAAGAAGGGAGAGCGTTTCTGGCCCGGGGAACAGTTTGGACAAAGGCCCAGTGATGGGCTGGTTCTGAAGCTTTGATCAGAGATGGATACCCACAGAAATGAAGGGCAGGGGATAAGCTCTTTCATTTTGGACCTGGAAGGGGGGGGGAGTATTGGTAGAACATCAAACCATCCCCACTAATCGGAGTCCAGATCCTTAGACCCAGACTCCACACTTTGCCTCAGTTCCCCTGGGGCCAAGCCTCCTTAGCGGTGAATAAGGGGCACATACTTACACTGTGCACCCAAGCTAAGGGCCCACTCATCTCCCAGTCCCTGACTTCTTTTCTTCCCTGTCCCACCATCACCAGCTTTCCAGCTCCTGCTCTGGGAACCTTAATCCAATGAGCTTTTTCAGGAGAGGCCTTGCCCCCCAGCTTCCTTCCCTTCCATCCTCCGGGTCAGGTGACCATTATGGATATGTCACTTCCATTACAGTAGAAGAGAGGCCCCTTGAAGGCAGGGACTGATCTTGTATCACTATCTACAGGCACAATGCTTGGTACACAGTAAGTGTTTAATAAAGGCCATTATTCATTCACTGAGACAGGTAGAAGGCCGATCCATGATCATGCAGACAGAGAAGTTGTTTCTATTTTTCAATGTTTTTGGCTTTATTCTCCGTGCCAAGTTTCACCTTGACGGCCATCTTTCTGGCTTCTTACACATACCTGTTTTGCCAGTCGTTTTCAGCAAAGAACGAAGAGGGTCCTTTATGTAATGTACCAAGTGGGGTCACCTGAGTGAGCTCTCCAGCCCCATGGGCCAGTTCTTCCATGGATGCTGGTCGGGCCCCTCATTTATGTGCAGCTTTAATGAGGCTTCCTAAATGAGCATGAAAATCCTCCCTGGAGTAAGGACTCAGGGAGGAAAGTTTTTAATGCTCTCTTCTGAAAGCAAGGATGCATTTTAAATTATGTGCTAAACTCCGAGACTTGCCTCACAGAACTCTTAACAAGAAATGACCGTTTCATCATGCAGCTTCACTCACAAATGTGGGCGTGTATATGCACATACAATGCACGTGTATGCACACACGTGTACACACACGTGTGCACACACATATAATTTCCTCAACTGAGGAATCCCCCCACAGTACAGATTGCAGGCTACCTATGCTTGCCTAAATCAGGAGATTCTCCTCCTAGTCTTCCCATAAACTCAACACAGGAAAGTCCACCCAATGAGCTGTAGTCTTCCTCCTTCTTCCCTGACTCTGTGCAGATAATGAAACCGTGGGGCTGATCACTTGCCATCACTCCTTCTCCCCATACACTCTCCATCTCCTCTTCTGTCTCTTACTCTTGTTCTTAGATCTTGTTCCTCATTGGTTAAAGCTGTAGTCACACATACCCATGAAGCACTTGGCTGTGGCCCTTTTGGTGAGATTCATTAATGATCCAGAGGCGGGTATGTTCCACATCTCAATGCCGTTAGAATGGGGGCCGGGCCTCCTTCCCAAGAAAAACTCTTTGATTTTCTAATGGTAATCCGGCTCTCTTTCTCTCTCCTATTCTCCTATTAATCTGAACCACGCGGATTCAATGGATCTGTTTCCCCCGCTGAGCAAACTGAGAAACGGTCCTAAATTCTGACCCTTGGCTCCTCCCTGTAATATTTATTGTCTCCTGAATTGTTAGCCAATCAGGCTGGATTTCTACTCTTGAGAGAATACCTCCTTTTCGAAGGATATGTAAACTCTCAGCCCACCACCATGACTGCCCTTTGGTCTAAGAGAGGTGGCCAAATGACCATCCTTTTACTAATAAATGTGCTGGCCTTATTAGGAAAATTATTAAATTACCCCAAAATTATGTCTCTCAAAACTTTTTCATCTCTACACCATCAAAAATGTCCATTTCCAATTATACATTATGCATAATATAATATGTATAATGATATATAATAATATAGAATCATTTCCTAATTAAATTCCAAATTTACAAAATTCTAGCAACAACTCCGTCAAATGTACTGATAATCGACCCATTTTAAAAACTGGAAAAATCAAGGCCCGAAGAGATGATGGAAAGTACTAAAGATCCCATGGATAGAGATTTCCAGAGGCGACTCACAGCAAGGTCTTACTCCTACAAACCCTTGTTCCTTGGGCTACTGATAGTAACGAGCACTACATCCTTGCACTAAGAAGCATCAAGCTTGGTGATGTGCTCAGCAAACGTCCAAGATGGCCACGGGAAGTGAGAATGGCGGGCTCACCTAGCATGCTGCCGGCCACCAGGATGTCAAAGAGCGTGTCTGCATAGCGGCGATAATCCAGCCTGGAGCCGGTGGCGTCCAGGAACTTGGCTACTGCATCGAGGTCATCCCCAGCATCATTGAGGCCCTGGACCAGTGTATCCCTGAAAACAGTAGGCTCAAACTTCTCTTTTTCATCTAAAAAAAAAAGAGAGAGAGAGAGAGAGAGAGAGAGAGAGAGAGAGAGACATTAAACAATCTCACTTCAATTTTTAGGCCCCACTTTGGGAAAGAACCACAAACTTGACTGAATATAACACCCAGGAAGCTGCCAGGTGGGTGTGGGGTAAGGGGGGCAGAGTTGGGAGGCTTTCCGCTGCCACGGAAATCCCCCCCCACACACACACACCCCTGGCAAGTGAGCAGCAGCTCTTGCTGTGGATAATGATAATGAGAGAGCCTTTCCATATTACTTTAATATTTGCAAAGCACTTTAGGTGTGTTTTAAGGCTCACAATGGCTCTGGGAGGTGGGGCTAGCCCTATCTCCATCTGATAAATGGGAAATGGAAGCTAAGCAGGGGAGGAGATGGTTTTACAGAGGAGCCCACTCAGGCCCATCAGGCTCTGGGAGTGAATAGTCGGCCCTGTGAGTGGGCTCAGGAGAGGAAGCCGCTGGTAGATGTTTCACAAGTGGCTGGGAGGGGAAATATGTCCATGGCACAGGTTTCAGACTGATTTGCATTATCAACATTTCTCAAGACCAGAGAATCAGCAAAACCACGACTCTAGCAGAGATGTGGAGCATCCCTCAATCCCGAAAGTGTAATTGGTCCCTGGAAAACTTCAGGATTTCCCAAGAGTCCCATCACGCCAGCCGGCTGCTCCAGGAGGCTGGAGGCCTTCAGACAAAGGTGGCCAGATGTCCCCATGGATAGATGGGCCTCTGCTACATCCCCCTCTCATCCCTCATTCTTAGCTAATCCGCCTTTATCTCTTACTTGATTCCAAAGTTCAAGGTCTCAGAGGGACCTTCCTAGTCATTTCAGTATCTGATTCTTCCTGACCTCATCTGGGGTTTTTTTTTGGTAAAGATACTGGGGTGGTTTTGCCATTTCCTTCTCTAGTTCATTTTACAGGTGAGGAAACTAAGTCAAACTGGGTGAAGCGACATGCCCAAGGTCACACAGCAAGGAAGTGTCTGAGATTAGATTTGAACTCAGACTGGCACTACAGACTATGGCACTCTGGCACCCCCTAGTTGCCCCTTGGCCCTTGGTGTATCAGCAAAGAACTAGAAAAGTGGGGATCTGTGAACTGGGGAATGGCTGAATACAGTGGGGTGTGGGGGGACTGATGTTATTATATTATAAAAAAGGATGAATATGGCGAATAGAGAAAAGCAAAAAGACTTATATGGACTGATGCAAAGTGGAGTAAACAGGAGCAGGAAAACACACACACACACAGTTACATACACATGAGCTATAATTATTTAAATTACAAGAACTACAACAGAAAAACTGAATGCAAATGACTAAACTCAACCCCAAAGAAGAGAAATGAGGAGATATCAACTCCCGCCCTTCAATTTGTTGCAGAGATGAAGGACCATGGTTATACTATAATACATTTAATATCAGGATTTTTCATATTATATATATATATATTTCATATATGTATCATATGACTTTCTAGAAGGGTATAAAGACAGAAATATATTGAACTATATAAATAATATTAATATATAAATACAAACTATATAAATAATATTTTAAATGATATTTACAATTTTTGTTTTACAAAATGTTTAAACATTATTTTACTCCATCCAATTAATATCCTTTCTTTCTGTTCTCTTTCATCAAAAAACTCAAATAGGTGGCACAGTGGATAGAGCACCAGCCCTGAAGTCAGGAAGACCTGAGTTCAAATCTGGCCTCAGACACAACACTTCCTAGCTGTGTGACCCTGGTCAAGTCACTTAACCCCAATTGCCTCAGCAAAACAGGAAAAAAAAAAAAAAACCCTCAAAATAGTCTCTATCCAAGAATTGTGATTTCTCTTTGCTTAGTCACTCCTCACCTGGTCATAAGCTAGTTTCCATCCTCAAAGCTTCATCTAAAACTGCTTTCTCCAAACTTACCCTTATTTCAAAATCACACGATATGAACGAAAAGTGCAAAGCATTTAAAATTAAGCTTTTTGAGAACAAGATGGCCTGATTTTTGTCAGTTGATGGATAGATAATGAGAGTACAGAAAGGTCATTTCTATGGGGGGCACAATAGATAAAGTGAGAGGCTATGAGCCAGGCAGGCCTGAGTTCAAATCCAGCCTCAGATATTTACTAGCTGTGACCTGGAATAAATCCCTTCATCTCTGCCTCTGTTTCCTCCACTGTAAAATGGGCATAATGATCACATCTACCTCCCAGTGTTGTTATTGAAAAACAAATGATATAATATTTGTAAACTTGGAACATAGTAGGACTATATAAATGTTACTTATTACAATTGTTGTTGATAATGGTGATGGTAATGATGGTGATAATCCAGTAAAGGAGACTGAGAAGCTGTTACTGGTAGGAGGAGATGCAGAAGGCAGTGTCAGGAAGCCAAGCTAGAAGGGAGGCTCCAACAGGAGAGGCGGGTGAGCAGCCGGGCATTAAAAGCCAGAGGAGGTCAAGGATTAGTGGCAGTAGACTGCTTGTTGAGGTACAGGAAGCTTGAGATGACCCCTGAGGTCCCTTCTCCCCCTGGGATCTTGGGATTCTGTGGTGGCCCCATTAGTACTACAGTGACTTCCCAGAGTAGCATTTAGCACTCGAAAATAAGGACAGAAAAAGAAACTGGCCAGAACTGCCCATGAGTGATACAAAGGTCAAAAGCTACAAGGGACGAAGGACAAGGGAATCAAAGGGGCAGATGATGACTAGTAGAGCTGCTTCGGGATAGGAAGCAAGCAGAGAGGATGGACTGGAAGAATGAGAGGTAAGGGAGGGATTAGGAGTCCCAAGTAAGAAGGGTGGATTCAGAATTCAAGATACTGGAGGGCTCTTAAAAAAAGACTACCTGGGGGAGGATTCTGGGAAGATGGTGGAGTAGGTCTCCTAAATTAAGATCTCCCAATTTCCCTCACAAATTTGCACCTCAGAGCAAACATAAAGTGGGAAAAAATCAAGAAGACTTGGGGCAAAATAGGGTCCACCCAAAACAACCCCCGAGATCTAAAGAAAGACCTGGGGCTGGGATTAACATGATTGTAGTGCAAACACTAGCTCCACAGAAGCATTAAATGGGGAACCCTGGAGTGAGCTGGGTGTGGCTGCAGGAACCACAGAAACTTTCACTTCCCAGACTATTTGTGGAGTTGGGGACTGTGTCAGGAAATTGAGGGAACCTCAGCTGATCAGGAACTCAAGCCCAACTGTGCTGCAGAGATGTGACTCTGGGCAAGAAGGAAACATCACATGGGAGTGCAGAAGCAGGCGGGCAGGGACACCACTGATTTTGGGCACTTGCTGAAGGGGGCAGCTATTGGCTTGAGGCTCCAGGTCAGAGGAAAGAGCTGAGGTGAAGCCAGAGGCACCCTTACCCCACCCCAGGATTAGAGCTGCTTACACTAATTTATAGAAATTTATAGAAGAACTCAAAAAAAGAATTTAAAAATTAAATGAGAGACATTGAGGAAAAAATAAAAATAAAAAGCACCCAAGAAAAGAAAGAAGATTATGAAAAAAAAAAGTTAACCAGATAAAAAAGGAGATAGAGTCTCAAAAATGAAAATAACTCTTTGAAAATTAGAATTGGACAAGAAGCCAGTAAAGCTATGAGATGAAGAAATAACAAAACATTATAAAGTGTAAGAAAACAGAACAGAGTTTGTGAAACATTTTATAAGAAAAATGACAGATCTAGAGAAAGTTCAAGAAGAGAAAATATCAGAATAATTGGACTGCCTGAAAATTTTGTCACAAAAAAAAAAAAAAAAAAAAAAAAAAGGACCTTGGCACAATAATGCATGAAATAATTCAAGAAAATTGTGCTGGAATGATAGAATATGAGGGAATGGTACAAATTAAAAAAAAAAATCACCAATCACCACCTTGATGAGATCCTTTGTAGAAAACACACAGGAATATTGTTGCCAAATTTTGAAACCCCCTAGATCAAAGGGAAAATTTTACAAGAGCCTAGAAAAAAAAATTCAAACATGCTGGAGCTAAAATAAGAAATGTATGGGATTTATCACAATAAAAGACATATCTACTGACTATCAAAAGGCCTCCAGCCAAAAAATATCATAAGGCAAAATTAGCTATAATATTGAACAAGAAAAAATGGACATTTGATGAACTTACAGATTTTCAGAACTATCTATCAACCTAACGTGAACTTAAAAAAGAAAATTAACCTATAAGAGCCAATATCAAAGATCAGCTTCAAGGAACTCAACATGGACAAATTGTTTACATATATTTTTTGACATGGGAAATGAACATCATATGTTTAAGATTGACATCAATAATCGGGCAGCTCCAAAGAAAGATTGGGGCAGAGTTAAGGTAAAAATAGTAATTATGCAGAGGAAGAATAGCCACAGAGGCATTAGAGGGGAAGAGGGCTTGTAGTTCTGAACATCTACTCACATTGGGAATGGGTTCAATAGACAATACTACATATATACCCTGAAGGGTATAGCACCCTCCAAAATCTATAAAGGATTAAGGGAGGGAGGAATGGACAGATGAGGAAACAAAGGATGAGGGAAGGAGACAAGGGAGGGATCCATGGGGTAGAGGAGAAAGGTTAAGTAATAGCAAGGCAAGTTAGGAGCAGAATTAAAGCAAAATCAGCAGGGATAGGAAAGGTGTGTGTGTTTATGTATATATCTACATAAGTGTATATATAAATATATCTTTTCTTAATTATGGCTTGCTTGGAGGTAGGGGAGATGAAAGGGGAAAAAAGGAATCAAGTAAATAATGTGCACAGCAGAGAATAATTTACAAGGAAGTAAAGAAAAGATAGACACTCATAAATAGAATTTCCGCTCCTAAAACGTATTCTTTCTTGATCTGGCAATCTGTTGTATAGTTTCAATCCTCCCTGGCGTTCTGCTAGGCACGTGGCAATGTTCTGTTTTGTTGTTTTATTTTGTTCTCTATTCCTTTTCTGTTTTTCTTTTCTTTTTTAAATAAACAAAAAGAAAAAGAGGGACCATTTCTCAGAAGGCTGAGGCAGGATGGAAAGGGAAGGAGATCATGGAAACGGAGGAAAGAATACTGAACCCCAAATCAACTGTTTTGTACACAGCAGGTGCATCGTGGATGCTTATTGCCTGAATTAGAGCTGCATGAAGATCGCTGGGAATAGTTCTGAGAGGTAACGACCCTTGGTGTGGCTCGCCCAGACACAATCAGGAGCCCAGCTTTCTCCACTCGTAGATGTTGCCTTTCTGCCAGTTCGGCCGGAAGTTCTCAGGGACTCTTAAGCTACATTGTAGCGCCCAGACAGATACTTTGTGGCAGACAGCATGTGCAGGTAGCAGGCGGCCTCCACCAGCCGGGTATGAAACGTGCTGGGACGTGGGGCTGCAGCAGGACGGCTCCCAGCCGCAAACGCTGACACTGCGCACGCGCACAAGCGTGCAGCATCTCCGGGCCCGCCACCCATCTACGGATCCCAGCTGCTCATTGTCCGCTCCAAGGGAACAAGGCACTGAAGCGACCCGACCGCGCCTGGCCACAAGCACAAGGAGCGCCACAGAGCCAGGCTCTGCACCACGTCCCCAGGCGTGCCTACGGGATCTAAGACCCCGCCTCTCCCCACAAGCAGCCCTCAATACTCCTCAGGGCACGTGGGGGATCGGGCCTTCAGCACCCAGCCTAGGCACACAGAGGGGAGCTTTGTAGGGATCGGGCCCTCAGCACCCAGCCCGGGCACACAGACGGGAGCCTAGAAAGCACAAAGTGGGCAGATCATTCTTTCACGGCCTGGAGAAAGCTCAGAGCACGTGGCCCGGCTCCTTCCGGGCTGCCGAGGTCGGGCTTTCCAGCGGGGAATCCAAAGTTGGGGACCCCAGGGGTCCGAGCGCCATTGTGAGCTCTGAAGCCTCGGCGCTATGCCAACACTCGGTGCTCGGGACGCCGCTGAAGCCCTTTCCGAGAGGTCCCTGGTGCCCTGTTGGACAGCACAATCGCATCGGCATAGGACTGGACAATGGGGCCGCTGTCCAGGCCCAGCTGTTCCATCCCGCTCTGCCATCAGGTGCCTGCCAGACTCCACTTTGGTCATGGCACAGAGCTGGAGGCCCACGCCCTTGGGGCGCCCTCCGGTCTCCAGGTCCTTCGTGCATCCTCAGTACCGCCAGACAAGCGCGTTCGCCCTGCCGCAGCCCTCACAGACAAGCTTCTTACAAGTGCCTTCCGCTCGCTGCTTTTCCTTACCATCAGTACTGGCTGATGGGCCATGGCTCTGAATGGGACTTGAGAGGCTGAGACAACTGCCCTATTTTACAGATGAGGAAACTAAGTCACAGAAAGATTCTGATCCCTTCCCAATCCTGAGTCCTTGATGATGGCTATCTCCTAGGGATGGGCAGCATGGCTTCGGGTCCTTCCCTTCCTCTTCATCCCATCTCACACACACACACACCCATACACAGTTACATCCACATTTACACTTGTACACACTCATATACCTTCAGACATAGTAATACACAAATCCATATCCACACTCACATTCACATACACCCATGCACATGTTTTCACACACCCATATTTACACAAATATCCACACTCACACCCATATACAGACTTGCGCACACACACACTTGCACACACACACCAGGTGAGCAAAGCCGAGGGACACACACAGAGCAGCTACTCACCCCTTTTCCGAGTTTTGAACCTCTGGCCTGTGAGCACCGGCTTCTGATGCTTATTCATAAAATTTCTGGAAAACAAAGATGACACAGAGGGCTGAGGGGCGCTCGCTCATTTACACACACTCGCCAAGTAACTATGGGCAGAGCAAAGATCGGGGCAAGCACCAGCAAGGTGGTTAACGGGGCAGGTGGGCAGAGGGCACTGGAAGCTGGAGCATCAGGGTTCCAGTTCTAGACCCGGCACCCGATATCTAAGTCCCCCCTCTCCTCCTCCCTCTGCTCTCTCAGCTTCCTCATCTGTGAAATGGGGGCGCTAGTCCCTCCTGGGCCTCTCTGGGCTGCCAGACGTCAGCAGGGCCAACATTTCAAAGATCTCTGTGAGGAAAGCCGGGAGACAAGCTGCCAAAGGCTCCCACGGGAGCTCCAGAGGACCTGAGGGCGTCGGGAGAAGGGATCTTTAGAGCTGGCCCAGCGACCAAGGCTGCCCACCTACCCCCTCACCCCCGACAGCTCGCGAAGGTTGGTTTTATTGAAAGGAGTAAAAAGAGTCAGAAGGAAAATCCATCAACCCGTGAATGGGAGCCCCAAAGGAATCTGCAGCAGGTGCTTTTGCTTTTAGAAATCACCCAGCCCATGAGCAATGAATGGGTAAGAGCCTGGGCACTGTGCTAGGGGTTAGAGAGGGAGGAAGGAAAGGAGAGAGGGAGCGAAGGAAGGAAGGAGGGAAGGAGGGAAGGAAGGAGGAAGGGAAGGAAGGGAAGGAAGGAAGGAAGGGAGGGAGGAAAGGAAGGGAGGGAAAGAAGGAAGAAGAGAGGGAGGGGAGGACAAAAAGGCAGCAATCTCTGCCTTCAGATGGCTTGAGCCCTCAGTTCTATAAGCTCCCTACGAGCAAAGACTGTTTAGTTATTGTCTAATTCATCATCCGAGGCCTCAGCACAGAACTTGCTTCTGAAATGCTCCTTGAATTGAATAAACATCATGAAGAAATTACACAACAGACCAGGAACAGCTTAGAAGGGAGGGTCTCTCTCTCTCACACACACACACACACACACACACACACACACACACACACACACACACACACTCTCTCTCTCACACTCACACACACACACACACACACTCACACACTCTGTCATGCACACACACTCTCTCTCTCACACACACACACACACACCTGGTGGCTAATCATGGCTGGTCTTGCAAACATTCGTTCACAATTTAGTTTTCTCTGCTAAACGAGGGGCCCCGTAGCAATCCCAGTTTCAAGGTAAAAACTGAGTTTGGGGCCCACTCTTTTCCGAGCTGTCTTCCCGACTTCCTGGACTTGGAACATAACCATGCATGGGGTAGGTGGGAGGGATTTTGGGGGGGGGGGGGCACAGCTTGACTTAGCTCTAGCCCCTGAAATCCCTCGCCACTCTAAAACTCAGGCTGTGAAATCTGGCCCTTTCTTTGAGACCCGGCTCAAACACCATTCCCGGGACCCCTGTAAGGTTACAGAGCCCCACTTCTCTGCGGGCTCCACAAGCGGCCGGCTTAGCATGCTGGGGGCCCTCCTCTGCATCTCTGACGTGGCAGGGACACCACTGGGCCACCCAAGTGGTCCCACGAGGCGGCCCGAGCCACAGCTCCAACTCAGAAGCAGCGTTCACGCTCCGGAGGCCGCAAGCTTTCCTTTTGTGGGTGTCCCAGCACCCAGCACAGGTTCTGGCTCGGAGAGGGCCCCTAATGCTTGGGGGACGGCTGGATGGATGGGGGTTTGTAGTCCCAGCCCAGCCAAGCCAAGGTCCTGATGCACTGTGTCCCTCTCCCCACCGCAGAGCAACACATTCACCACACTGGTTTCCAGTTACTGGTAATGAGCCTTTTTTCTCATTGACGTTCAGCGCCAGCGTTCCCACACAGACTCAGGCCTTTCCCTGATTTTGGCTCCTCTGCCTGGTGCGACCTTCTGCTCGCTCTTCCCAGCCTTCAGTGCACGTCTGCCTCGCTTCTAAAACAGCACGCGGAAGACGCGCCAAGCTGGCGGGTTGTTTCAGAACATCGGCCACTGGCTCCTACTTACGTAACTGGTAACAAACGTGGCAGCGTCATCCTCGGGTCGACTAATGGACTCTGCCTGGAAGATAATCTTCCCCTAATTCCAGATTAGACTGGAAATAGAAATGACCCGCTGAGCCCCAGCGGCAGATGCCACATTAGCAGGCACATGGCGCTCGGATGAGTCCGCTCCATTCCCAGAGCCCCGCGAGACGAGGCCGGACAGCCACCTCCCCGGCTCCCCCCAGGGCTTTCTGGGTTGGCATCCCCCGCTGTCCTGCCATAGACACTTGGCTTGGAGAGGGAGGGCTGCTACAGAGATAAGTGATCTGCTCCGCAGGGCCCAGCTCCAAAATGGATGCCCACGGGCTGCCCGACGGTTCCGGCTCCTCAGCCGACCTCACTCTGCCCAAGCAGCCTCTGCGCCCGGGCTGTGGGCAGGAAACAAAGGGGCCCCTCAGCTGAGGGCGCTCAGCCACTTCACGCAGAGCAGGGCGGCTCTTGCAGCAATTATTTCAAGAGGGCTCCCTGATGCTGCCAGGGACATCCCCCTATTCATGGAGCACGGGCACCAAACAGGCCATAGGGCACACAGAGCAGCCTTGAGTCTGGAGTCAGGGAACCCTGGGGCACTGGCTGGGTGCCCCCAGAGAAGGAGCTTCACCTTGCCTCAGCTATGAGCAATATGGCCCCCAGGGGCTGGCCCCCTGTCAGTCCTCCAAGCCCCAGATGTCTAACACACCCCGCCCCTACTCTGGACACCTCCGTGCCCCCGACTGCTGGCACCCGCTCGCCACTCAGACGGTCACCTCTGAAATCCGGGCACCCAGCCTGCTTCTGCCCACTCCCCACCTGTCTGCTTTTGGAGGAGGTTTATTAATTTGACATGAAATGTTTGGGGCAGAGGACGGAGGGCAGCCGGAGGGAAAGGAGGAAGGAGAATGGCTGCTGGGCTGGCATGGAGGTAAACGTCGCCCATGAGCACCGAGGCCCCCAGACTGGGCGGCTGAGAGGAGCTGGCAGCTCAAGGGTGTGCCATTGCCCGGGAGTTAGTCACGGGCACGTAAGCCGCTGCGTCTATATTTAGCCCTGCCCGGGCCCCCCCTCTCCTTCAGCAGCGAAGGCCAGGCTTTATAAGGTGCTCCTTAGAAACCTGGCTTGGGAGGGAGGGGCAAAGGCACGGGGGGGGGAGGGGGGCAGGCTTGCTGGGCTGGCGCTGGGAGGAGTCCAACGGCCCCCTGGCCCCCGGCCCCGATTCTGCCTGAAAGTCGATCAGCACACACATGTTCACGGAGCCTCGGTGAGATGCAGGCTAGAACTGCACGAGCTAAAGAGCAAACACAACCAAGGACCCTGGGAGCAAATCCTCCGCCTCAGTCGGAAAAACCCGTCTCTGGCAACCCGCTAGCGTGCGTCAGTGCTGGGGGAGCTCGTCCAGAATATGAACACTCGCACTGGAAGGGCCCTCGAGGGAACGGTGGGAGCAAGGGGGGCTGGGCGGGGGGAAAGCATCGAGGAGGCGCCCAGGAGCCGGGCCGGGGCTGCGGCCCATGGCTGAGCCCTCCTCCTCAAGTCTGCACCACAGCCCTTCCCCTCCAGGTCCCTGGAGACCCCACGGCCACATCCCCCCGTGTGACCCTGGCCGTGTCATTTGTCTCGGTCTGTGGTGAATGATGTGACTGTCTACGTTTTCTTCCAGCCCTATACCGAGCACTCATCTTTGTCCGTTCCATAGCCTCCCCCCCCCGAGACCCCCAAGCTCTCCTAGAGGCACCTGGTTTGTACAGAGGTCCTCATGGGACTCCGAGCTCCAAGAGATCAGGGCTGTTATGGGGGAGAGGGGACAGGGGCCTTTCTTTGCCTCCTGAGCACTCTGGGCAGTGCCTGGCACACAGTAGGTGCTTAGTGAAGGGCCAAGCCTGCCTCGCTCCAGCCAGCATCTTCTCCCTGCATGGGCTCACCCGACCCTCCTGCCAGATCCGGCCCGAGGCAGGGAGGCTCATCCTGGCCGGCCTCTTGAAGTCCCTGGCAGCCCTCCTTTATCCTGGCTCCCCCGGTTCCGGTATCGTAGGATCCCACCAGCATTTGACACTGTAAGGGACCTCGGAGGCCCAGGAGTCCAGCCTCTGTGGCCTAGTGACATGCTGCTCGGTGTCATTTGGATCCAGGGCCTCCAGCTCCAAATCCCGAGCTCTGTGCCCCTGTCCCTGCTTCCCTGGGCTGGGTCAGAACTCAATGAATAATGTTTGGGGGTCTGCCCTTTCTCCTTCTGGAGTATCCCCCAGTTTCTGAGCCCCCCTGCTCATTTCTGTGTGACCATCCTGTCCTACCTTGAATGTTGCAAGCTCACAGGCCATCAGGGCTAGAAGGGTCGCCAGAGGCTACCTCCCCCCCCTTCTCCAGATAGGGAAACTGAGGCTCAGACAGGGATCTTGCAGCCAACGGATTCCAGAGTCTGGAACCTCGAGCTCCTGGCCCTGGCTCAGGCCGTCCCCTGGGAGACGATCCAGCCCTTAACTTTGCTCTACTTTGGGGTAGTGTGAATCTCCATCCGCCTAGAGATTCGAGGACCCTCCCAGGCTGGAACAATCAATCCCGACACGTGAGTCCCGCACACACGGTCTGCACAAACAAGGCTGTTTATGTCAAACTGGGCTTGCAAGGACGCTGACTGACGCCTTCTGCCCCGTCCCATCTCTCCGCTCCAAAAGTCAGCATGACCCCTTGCAGCAGGAGCAACGTGGTGTGGAGAATGGGGGGATGGGAGGCCACAACTCAAATCTCATCCCTATTAATGGCCCCACTGTGTGTCCAAAGCCTGGCACCTAATAGGCACTTCGCAACTACCGGCTGCACGACCTGATCTCTGCATGCCCCACCAATCCCCCAGACTAATTATAAGATAACAAGCACAGAAAGTTAAGAAGCCTCATCCCCTGAGTTCAAATCCAGTCTCAGATACTTCCCAGCTGTGTGACCCTGAGCAAGTCACTTCACCTGTCTGCCTCAGTTTCCTTAAGTGTAAAAGTGAGCTGAAGAAGGAAATGGCCAACCAAGTGGGGCCATGAAGAACCAGAATGGCTGAAATGATCGAGCAACCACCACCCTCGCTGATTGGATGAAAAACTTTAAGCTTTCTTGAGCATCTTCATATCATGTTATTTGAATCTCAGGAGGACTCTGGGAAAGGATCACTCAGAGAGGATTACTGACTTTGCCGGGGCCGGAGTTGGAAGCATCTAAGGCTGCCCTTGTTCTAGTCCAATCCTATTACAGCTCTCACCCCTCACATTATAGAACCACTGGGTCCCAGATCGGGAATTAGCAGGACTTTGGAGGCCATTCAGACCAGCTCCTTTAAGGCTCAGGGATCTGAGGGCCAGGAGAGCAGTTGGCTTGCCTGGGGTCAGCCAGCTCCAAAGCTCCTGAGAGTCACGACAACATTGCCTTTTGTGCTACAGGAGGGATTCTCCACATTGGGAGTCCTTGGCCCTGAGGAAATCCCAGCTCCTTCATGGATCCACTGGTCTCCTCAAGCAAACTTGGCCATTTTGGAGCTATGCAAATTGGAACGATGCCAGTCACATGATTCTGCCACAGCAGCGTTAAAACATGACAACGGGAGCCAGCCCGAGGCCAGGTGAGGAAACGGTTCCAGAATAAAAACCCCCTATCTGCCGTTCTCACAATTAAGAGACCCTAAGTTTCTGAAAACCCCCTATCTGCCATTCTCGCGATCATTAAACCCTAAGTTTCTGAAAACCCCCTATCTGCCATTCTCACCATCAGTAGACCACAAGCTTTAGTTTCTTTCTTTTCATGCTTTTAATGGAAAGAAAGTCTGAAGGAACCGGGGCTTTTTCAAAAAGCTTTCCGCCCTTTCCATATGGCAGGTCATCATTTGGACAGCTGGGGACCTGCCTTCAGAAGACGGAGCTGGAGTCAGAGTGATGGAGCATCCTCAGGATGCTGTGAAAGCTGGGCTTGTCCTGATTGTGTGTGTGTGTGCGCACACCTGCTGTGAGCCTCGCCCTAGTGGCAGAATACAGTAAATGGTGCTTCCCTTGGGAGAAACAGGAACTGCCTACTTACAGAAACTGCTTCTTCCCCAAATGCAAAAAACCAAACCAAGCCCTCCTTCTCCGCTCCCAGCCGAGGAAGGCTCACTGAGGAGGCCGGGACACGCCAGTGGGCCGTCCTGAGGAAGGCCTTGACGGGCCAGATCGCTCCCAGATCCAGAGATTGGCCTGCTTCTGTGCAGGAGCTCCCAGCCCCCCACCCCCCAAAGCTGACACCATGCTTGAGCACTGTCACCCAGCTCCAGGCTGGAGCCTCCTCCTCGCCTCCCGGGGACACTGGCACCACTTTTCCCCAAGAGCCAAAGTTTGTTCCCTTTTATTTTCCACCTCACTCTTTGGGGACAGACAAAAACCGGGGGGATCCTTCTATTTTCCAGGCCCCCCACCCCCTGTGCCACAGCACACACGAGCCTCCAGTTTCTGTGGGGGGATGGGATTTTGCCATCATCAGTTCCCAGCACTGCCTGGCTCCCTTCTGGTCCTCCTTCCCACTGAGAGCTCCTTCCTTTGGCTGAGCACGTGGCTGCTTTGTCTATACTTCTCTGGATGTTGTTCCTTGTCCCTCCCCCCAAAAAGGGCCCCTTGAGGCCTTCTGTGTTCATGGGGCATCCCTTTGCTGAGCACAGCGCCCCGCTTACCCAGGACCGAGCTAGCCACGTGCAGACTCGTTGCCAGAATGGTGCAGCCATGTGAATGGGAGGAAGCTCATAACCAGTCCTCAGAAGGCCCAGAGAGTGGCTATCGAGCTCGGTGGAGGGAGTAGTGCACTAAGCAAGTCACAGATCTTTCTAGTCACAAGCCAGAGGCTCTGGCTGGAGGGGCCGAAGGACAAGACGGCCTTCTCCTCAGTCCCCGATGGAAAATTCGGGCTAAGGGGATGCAGCAGAGGGAGCCTGACCCTGCCCGGTCACCACTGCCCAGCTGGCAGGGCCGGCCGGGGGCACCCCGGCCCTCCTGACCCCGCACTAATCTGGCTTGTGCCCGCTGGCAGCCCTCCTTCCCTCCCTCCCTCCCTGGGGCTCACGAGGGCCCTCATTCACAGTTGTCTTGACGACGGCCCCCGGCTTGGCTGCCTTCTCCCCAGCAGGTTGGTTGTTGGTCCAAAGGGCGATCGCCGTTTGTTGAGCTGCTCCTATAGGGGTGGGAAAGGGATAGAAGCATGGCTGTGGAGCCTGGGCTCATGGGAGCTTCCTCACAATCAGGGGGGTCACCTGGGGCCAGCTAAGCCATTCTCCAGATGAAGCTTCTGCTTGGGGAGCCTAAGGGACACGCCTAATAAATGTTAGAAATCAGCCTGTACCCCGAGCCAGGGTCCCCTGCACCGACCAAACCAACAGTAATAACTAGCTTCTCTGTAGCCCTCGAAGGTTTGCAAAGCATTTACAAACATCGTCTCAGTTTATCTTCACTACAATTAAGAGGGACCATCATTATCCCCACTTTACAATTTACAATGAGGAGACTGAGGCAGACAGCACTTAAAGTGGCTTGACCAGGGTCACACAGCTAGTCAGAACCTGGGGCTGGATTTGAACCCCAGTTCCTGATTAGGGGCCCAGCCTGTGATGTGTATTCCAGACAAGCAGCTCCCTTCAGGCAAGCCCCAGCTCCCTTGGGAACCAAGGCACTCTTCCACACTTTGGGCTCTCCCCTGTGAATGGTCTCTCACTCCTCGCTAGAGAGCCCGGTTCCCCAGCCCTTCACAGCCTGCTGGACTCAGGGCACCATGCCCCTCAGCTTCCAGGCTTTGCTGCTCTGGCCAGGAACTCCTGGGTCCTCTCAGCTCCGTCTCTCCAGGGCTGCTGCCTCAGGTTCCAACAGCTTCCAGCTTGGATGAGGAATTCTTGGCTGCCGACGTCCCTGAGACCTTGGGATTGGAGCCCCGAGCTCCAGCTTCCTCAAGAGTCCAGCCCGCAGGCTTCCTGCAGTAGCACTGGCTCCCAGGGGTCTTCTGTCCAGCCTCCCAAAGTCTGTCCTCTGCATAGGGTCCTGGCTTTAGAGCAAGGATGATGAGTCCAGGAGAGGTGGGGGGTTTCCCCAACTCTCTGCAGATTTGTTCTCCCTTCTGAAGGTCAAAAGCTAGTCCAGGTGTGTGAACGGATGAGACGATTTCTCAGTTGTCCATGAGATGGGAACAAAGCCTGGATATGCCCCTAGATGCCATAGGAAGTCTGATCGGACAGGCTGAGGTGGCAAAGGGATTGGGTGCTCAGCCTTACAACAAACATTTATTAATTGTGTGGCTCCGGGTAAATCATTTATCACTGTCTGCCTCAGTTTCCTCAACTGTAAAATGGGGACAATCTTCTCCCAGAGTTATTGTAAGAATCGAAGGAGAAAAATCTTCATAAAGTGCTTAGCACAGTGCATGGAATACAGCAGGCACTTAATAAATGCTTGTTTGCTTCCTTCCTTTTGTGTGGGCTGGACAAAGAGGTGTTCAGCCTCAACTTAGGTCTGTTCTATCCCCCCTCACTTCCCCCACTGGTCAGATGAGGACATCTGAGAAGGGTCTGAAGGACACTGAACTTCTCATCACACCGTGGGCATCCTGGCAGCCTCCACGGAACCGCTGATGGCAGCATCTGCACTGGAACCCAAAACAGATGGGTACAAGCTTGAGGGCTCTCCCAAGGGCCCAAACAAAAAAGCCCGTTCCACCCAAGGGAGGAACTCCCTTGGGGATTCCAGCAGAAGGACCTCCAGGAGCACTGAGTCACCCCACACTCCTTCTCTAGCCCTGAGCCCACATTCCCTTGAACTCTCTGTGACCTTGGAGCCTGGAGCATCAGCCCTTTGGCCAGACGCTTGTACCAACTGTTCTTCCTCTACCCTCTTGGCAAATCCTCCTTCCTAAACCCCAGTTGTCTAGCTGACGGATGAGATCACCGGATTCTCATGGTGGAAAGCACACCAGCTCATGAAACATAAAATGAGAAGGACACCCCAATCCCCCGGGGTCCTGAAAGAACAGGGTAGCCACACTCTGGACCAAAGCCATCAGGGCAGACGGGTGATGGGAGAAGGACTCCCAGCAGTCTACACATGCTACAATTCTTATTATTCAACAGAACTGATCCCAGTATAACCCGAGGAGCTCCA
>JAJPUD010013120.1:4393-24983 GCA_023553655.1 Myrmecobius fasciatus | reverse complement strand
TATAAGGGGCAGGGAGAAAGAAGGGAGAAAAGAAATTAGGAATATAAGGGGCAGGAAGAAAGAAGGGAGAAAAGGAATTAGGAATACGAGGTTTTGCAAGGGTGAATGTTGAAACCTTTCCTTGCATATATTTTGAAAAAAAAAAAGCAATTATTACAAAAAAAATAAGAATATTGGAGCTGAATCCCAGCCCAGTACCTGGAGAATATAACCATCATTGACATTTATAGAGCACTTTAAAGCTTACAAAATGCTTTCCATGCCCATGTCATTTATCCTCATAGCCAAAAAAGGAAACTGAGGTCTGAAAGGCAGGTGCATGTCCCTGGTCACGAGCTAGGAGGATCCCCAGCCACTCAAATCCAAGTCTTCTCAAGGTCACGGTCACCACTCTGGCCACGTCAGGATGGGACTCCGGAGGGCCGGCCCCCTTTGGCAATCCCACAACACAGACATTAGTTAGCACTAGAATTCTCACAACTCCTGGTCAGCCATTTTGAGAAATCCTAGCAGAATGTCTCTAAGGCACAAACTCCCTTGGTCGATGTTCTGCTCATTGCCTTGCCTTCTGAGCTCCTGATGTTAAGGGATCAGGAGATAGACTTGAGAAGACCCGCGGGGTCCCTGCTTCCTAGGTGCCAGATCCGGTGCTCTTCCCAGCAGGGATTTCACCAGGTAACTCTGCTGGACGCCACCTTCGCTGTGACCGTGTTTGTTTCATCCCCCTTGAGCAAACAGCAGGCACTTAATCAATGTGTCCCAAAGTTAACTGAATTTCAGGCATCTGCGGGGACAGGTTCAGTCCCCAAGTCCACCTGATAAGCACATTCTCTTATATTTTAGGGGCGGTCATTTTTACCTTTGAGATTTTCAGAGACAGGAGAAGATGGGAAAGGGCCCCCACAGCCACAGGAGGCTGGCTTTGGAACTCCGGGGTTGAATTTATGAGGCGCTATTTTTAAGAAGAGTTAGATGGAGAAGAGATTGGCTTCCCACACCATCCTCTCTCTCTGTTCTTGGCAGATGGAAACGTTCATGTTTGTTGGTGTTGTGTCAAGTTCAAAAAAGCAAAGAAGGCAAGAAAACTGATCCCCTCGATTTCAGACCTGATCTCATGTCATTTGGGTGGATGGAGTGAATCGCAGGGAAGGAAGGGTGGTCATTTAATACTGCCTGGAAGTCTCCGACTAAGGCTGAAGGTCTTTCCTCTTCTGGAACATCCTCTCTACCCAATTCCTCTGCCCTTCCTCTGTTCCCGGACCTAAAATTCACCATCCGTTAGGGAAACATCTTTTTTTGTAGCTTCCACATTCAAACCATTCAGTGAGTCAGTCAGTCACAGGCCCCGAATTAAGCAATGGATAAACCTTCATGCTGTCAACAATCAAGAAGAGTTCATTAAGCACCTACTATGTGCCAAAAACTGGGCTGCTCTGAAAAAGTGGGTCTGGGCAGCCAGGTCAGCCATTATGGGGTTATTGCCCAAACCCCAAAGAGCCTCCTTTGTTCACAGGGAGAGAAAAGCAGCCCAGGATGGTGACAACAGGGGCACAAAAGACCCAAAGAAACCACGAGCCGTTCTTGGTTTGGGAGACCTTCCCAAAATGCTTTTCAGTGTCCATGCAGAGACAAGAGAAACCAAGCCTAAGAAAATGCTCCCTGGAGGCGTCAGGGCCATCCCCACCTGGCTCCTCGGGAAGGTTCCTGGGCAGCCCTCAAAGCCCTACTGAATATCATCCTCAGCCCAACCTAACAACCCCATCTTCGAATCAGGCAGGAAAACGGCGCCATGGAAGAAGAGCTCGGATGGCCCACCCAGGAGGCCCAGCTTGTCCCCTACCAAGGGCAATGCTTGAGAACTCAGTGGCTTAAGGCAGCCCTCAGCTTAGCCTAGGACGGCTGGCTTCTTTTAAAAATTAGATCACTACCCAGAAAGCCCTGCATGAAATACTGTGCATTTTACAAAATCCTCTCCTTATGAACATCTAAAGGCAAAGGTGGGAGACGAGTCCCCTGAAACAAAGAAGGGCTCCCCAAAGGAGGAAGGCTCTGAGAGATGACTCTGATGCTTCTGCCTAAGAGCAGATGGCGTATGAACGTTAATTATCTGGACTTTTGTCTGGCACACTCTACGGTGAAGGCCCCAAACTTAGAAGGGGCCAATGGCTCCCAGGTGGCCCTCGACTATGCCCCAGGGACTTGGCAGGGAGCTGCATGACCTCCAAATGCAAGAACGCATCCCCAGCCCCACACGGAGGTCCTGAAACGGCTGCAGAGTGATGGCGGCTCTGCCGTCTGCAGCGCTTCAGACTCCCGGCGCCCGCTGCTTTCGCTGAGCCTGCCTTCATCATCTCCTCTGCTTCACGTGCAAGGAAACCGAGGCAAAAGCGCAGTGGCTGGCCATCGGCGTCCAGGGCAGCCAATGGCTGGGGGAGGATTAGAACTCTAGACCTCCCTGAAGTCCAGCACTCTGCCCCAACGCTGTGTTTTCTCCTGGACTAAAAGTCCAGATTGGAACGCACCTAATCCTGAGCCTGAATCCAGAAATCCTTCTACCACAGCAGCCAACCTCACTCAGGGAATCGCTCAGGCCAGATTTTGGAAGCACCGTTCGTTTGGCTGAGGACAACCAAGGTGACATGGGACTGTTCCTGCCAGGGTGACCTTTTCCCAACTCACAGCTTTGTCATTCACTGGGGACGCCAGGCACTGTGCTGGGCACCAGGAGCAGGAAGATGAGGCACCCCTGCCCTCCCAGAGGGTTTACACTGTCAGGGATCATGCACCTGCATGCACACATGTACCTCCACATGTATGCACAGACACTTGTACAACATAATGCAGCACACAGCTGTGTACTGTGTACAGCAACACACCTGCACATGAACACACGTGCCCACAGCTACAGGAATACACCACCACAGACATACACTATACATGTGGCCCATTTGTATGCATACTATATGTATCTGTGTGTGCATGTACACATGTCTGGGCATGTTTCTACATGTATGTACATACAGGTGGGGCTTTCGATAACATTGGTGATTTGAGGAGGGAGGGAAGGTATCAGCCAATAGGGGACCAGGAAAGCCTTTGTACAGCGGGGGAAGTGAGAAGAGAGGGCGTTCAGAGCAGGAGGAGGCTGGCACTGGCCTGGGGGGAGGGCCCCAGCTGGCAGAGCAGCAAAGGAGATGGGTCTGGGGGAGCTCAAGACCAGGGTGTGGAGAGGGCTCGGGAAGCCAGAGATTCCGGTCCTGCTGCTGCTCCTCCTCCTTGGCTGTGTGACCCTGGGCCAGCCAGGGAACACTCACTGCCACCTCTCTAAGAATGCCCATGGCAGGGATGGGGCGTTTGCCTTGAGAAAAATGTTCCCTACTGGCACCTCCTTGACCCAATGAAATCACAAGTGCAGCTGGAAATAAAAGGCTAGCTGGGCAGGCCGGAGTCAGGTTGGGAATGGCTTGAAATGGCAGCTGAGGCAATTACCTTTGATCTTCCAGATAAGAGGGAGCCACTATAGCTTCTTGAGGACAGGCAACACTTGCCCATACTTTATTAAAAAAAAAAAATCACATAGGATTTAACAAATGCTTCTTAGATTGAACTGGATTGACTGGAGGGGTGTGTGTGTGTGTGTGTGCCCACTGTTAGCTTATTTATGATGGCTTCAAATTGATCCCTAAAAGGAAAACAACACAAGCTCCCCTTGGTTTTTCTCAGTCCAATACAGATGAGGGCAGATTAAAACGTGCATGCAAGTCACACACACACACACTGGGCTCCTACAGTGGACACCAGAAGAGCCCTCACCTGTGGCCACGAGGGCCTTCCCTGTCCCCACTGTCCCCTGGCTCTGCAGAGCAGCAGCTGACACTCCAACTTTACCTAAGGCTGCTCCTTCCTGCTCACCACCATGGTGCTGGAGCCTCCCCAGCTCCCTCTGGCTCTCAGCATCCTCAGCTCCCGGCCAGCCTCAGTTTGGGGGTTTCCTCCTGCAAAGAGGCTTTTCCTATGGCCAAGGAACTTGAATTGTAGCAGCTTAGTGTACACTTTGATTTGGGCCCCTTCTCTTCCTTCCCCCTAACTCCCCAAAACAACCTCTTCGAGGGCAGGGACCCCTTTGTTTTGCTCTGTGTGTGTGTGGTCAGTTTAGGACACTTTAGTAAGAATCAATAAATATTAAGTGCCCACTGTATACCAGTCACTAGTTCAATGATAAGGTAAAAGGGGTCCCTTCCTCTGAAGGGCTCCCAGGCTAACGGGGAAGACCACAGGAACAACCAGGGAATGCTTGGAACAATCGGTCAGCACCAGCCTTAAGGGACAGTGCAATAAAACAGAACCGAGAGAGCCTCGGGCCATCACTGAGGGGACCCCCCCCCAGAAGCCGCTTTCACTAAACACTCCCCAATAAAAACTTCCTGGCAACGAACTTGGGCCTGGAGGAGCTGACCCCTTCCTAGCACTAATCACTTCCTCTGCTTGAACCCATCAGCGCTAACCAGTTCCCTGCCCGGCCTCCAGCACTTCCCTGAGATTCAAAAGTGCAGGCCAGAGGCCAACGGCCAGAGGGCACTGCCTCCCAGAGGGCTCCGGGCCCCACAGACACCCAGCCGCTCCCATCTCCAGGCGCGGGGCACCGGCCTCCAGAAACTCAAGCTGCCCAGCCCAAGCCCCGAGCTGCGGCAGGGGGGGGGGGAAGGGAGAGGGGGAGGCAGGTGCCCAAGCCCCGCTCCGGCAAGTCCCCGATCCCAGAGCCCTGTGCCTGGAGCCCCGGCTGGGAGGCGAGCTTTTGGTCAGAGATGAGCTGTCCTGCAGCCGAAAAGCATCAGCTCGAGGCCGCAGGGAAGAGCCTGGTGACCTTGAACAAAGCCCTTTCCCTCCCAGGGCCCCACTTTCCTTGGCCATAAAAGGCAGGGGGTGGAGCCTTGGGCTCCCTCGGGCTTCTGCCAGCGCTGCGCCTCCCCCTGGTGGGCAGAGCGCGGTGCCCGGGAGGTGCCAGCCGGTTCCCAGGAACACGGGCCGGCCTCTCCAAATCTCCAAGCCCACGGGGGCCAACAGGTGGGGCTTGGGGTACCCGGCACCCAGGGCTGGGGCGGCCCGTGGAAACAGCAGGAGAGCCCCCAGGTCTGGCCACCTGGCCAAAGGAAAGGCACCGAATCCCACCGTGCAAGAGCTGCCCTCCCTCACCCCCCAACACTTTATCAGCTTTATGGCTTCGGGGCAGGGGGGGTGATGCAGTCCTAAATCCCAAGGCCTGTGAGAGCCAGAGGCCTCCTGGCAGGGACTGGCCCTGACCAAGTGACAAGTCCCCTAGCTAGCTGGCCAGCACCAGGCGCGAGGATGTGACTTAAGGTGCCCTCACTTTGTGGTCTTAGTCACTGGGGGGGGAGGGGAAGGAGAAGAGATCTGCAATCACTTAAGAAAGGCTTGGCTCCAGCCTCCCCAGGGGGGAGGGCCTGCTTTCCCAAGGTCACGCAGGTCTCGTCAGAGGGGCTCAGAAGCCCCGTCAGAAGAGCTCCGCGGCTCGGTGATTTGTACATCCGTGACCTCATGTGTGAGCAGAGGATTTTTCTAACTTTGCCAGAGGCGAGCGACCTGGTGTGTGCAGGGAAGAACTCCTCCTGAAGGGGGACACTGGGGCTGGCAGTTCCAGGGACCCTGTGGGTGCCCCGCCTTGTTTTTTAGAAGCAACCCCCCAGAAAGGGAGCCCGAACCCCATTAGCGCCCCCTACCCTAGCCCAAGCTTTCTGCACGTGATTGTAAGACCCTCCAAGCCACAAACGCCGTTCAGGAGGGAGACTTGGCTGCTTTCTTGGGGAACCAGATGGGTCCCTGGGGAAGCGCCCGAGTGTATCTGTGCAGAAACAAACAAGCAGCCGCTGCTAATAGAGAGCCGTGCATCACAGCCCTGCAGGGACACTCCAGGCTGCAATAAACAAAGCTCCCACAGCCACGCACCAGTCCACCACCACCTGCCTGTTCCGCGCTCCGAATTCTGTTAGACCACAGAGACCCTGTCCTTGTACCCAATCCACCAGGAATTCACTGGCCAGCAGGCTCCAATTTCCCATTGGGGAGCCCCAAAGGGCTCGAAACCCTTCCCCATGGTCGTAGGTGCTTATAGGAACAAAAGGGGAGCTCGCCCCCCCCACGGAGCTGCCCCGTTTGATCACAGGAGAAACTGATTCCCCCCCCCCCCAAGCTATTAAATGACTTGGGTAAGTATCGGAGGGCGGATGGGAGTCTAGAGCCTCGGCCTCCCTCCAGGGTACCCAGCTCCCGAGCCCAGGAACCGACTGGACTGTCTTTTTGGAAAACCTTTGCCTCGGCGGCACCCCGCACAGAGCTCCCACAGAGTAGGCGCCTCAGAGGCTCGGCTGAACTCAGGTCGGCCAATCCGGCGCCTCTTGCAAACTTTTAATGGGCGGTCGGTCGATGACAGTTAGAATAGGCTATGGAGGTTGTGGCTGAAGGCGGTCCCTGCAGGAGACACCCGAGACCCGGACTCGGGGATCCCAGACAACAAGGATTAATTGAGCACCCAGTATGTGCAGGGCGGGCAATGGAGACACCGGCAGCTACAGCCCCGAACCTCCCGGGGCTCAAAGAGGTGGGGGCATGGGGTGGGGGAGACACCGGAGCAGACTCCACTCCGGGCCGAGGCGGGGGAGGGGGGGCTGGCTGGAGCGCTTCCCGCCCCTCCCGCCTTTCACCTGGAGCCCGCACGCCCTACAGGAGGCTCCCGCGTTCGGGGCGGCGCCCCGCTTCCCACCACCCCCTCCCCCGTGGCGCCCAGGCCGCCAGTCTTCACTCCCCTCCGCCCGGAGCCGCCAGGGAGGCGCTGCTCGTGATGGCCAGGAACGGAGGCAGCAACAGAAGCAGTGAGGGAGGCGAGGCGGCGTGCCCTTCGGCCGGCGCGGGCCACTAGCGGCGGCCGCAGCTCCTCCTCCCGCTCCTCCTGTCCTCCCCTCCCCTCCCGTGAGCAGCCCGGCAGCCTTTACCTGTCCGGGCGGGGGCGGGTAGCGGGGCCGGAGAAGGCTGAGCTCAAGCCCCAGAGACGCTAGCGGCAGCGGCGGTGGAAGCAGACAATGGAGCAGTGAAGGACGGACACATTGACAGCCGCGAGGTCCCGCCTCCTCCTCAACTCCGCCCTCCCCAGGGCCCGCCTCCTGATCGGGCTCCACCCCCATCTTCTGGCCCCGCCTCCTCCTTGAGCCGTGGTCTCACCCCCATCTCACCCCCCCCCCGCGTTCTGGGTCCCCGCCTTCTCCTCAATTCCCAGTCTCTCCCTCTTCCTCTCAGGTCTCCAGTCCCCGCCCTCCCTTTCCTCCAACCCCTCCAGCTCTTCGTCGGGCTGCACCATTTTCCCAGAGACTGTGGGGGGGGGTGAATTGTCCGATGTCGATTCGGAGTCCTCTTGGGAGTTCCTGGGGCCTCCCGAGTCAGATTGAACCGCAGTCCAGAAGAAGCTAAGAACCAATAAGTAGTTTAAAAGTGAACAGAGTCCCTCGCTGGCCTACAGCATACCTGCAGCATATGGAGAACGATTCTGCCTTCTCCTTAGTTCCAGATCTCGTGGTCTGTTCCCCTCCTCCCCCTCTTCCCCCAATGGCCCTAGTGGAGGAGGAGCGGGAGGCGGATCCCTAGGCGCTCTGCCTGCAGTGGTCCTAGGAGAGGCTGCAGGAGCTGCCACCGCCGGGTTGCTACTTTGAATCCTTTGCTGAGGTTCTCTCGGGATCACCGAGGGGACGTTTGCAACAAATACGGCAACAAAGTTTCTCCGGCCGAACCCTACGGGCGAGGGGGAGAGCAGCATCCCAGCAAGCCCGGTGTGCTGCGGCCGCCCCCATGGCTCCTCCCAAGAAAGGCGAGCTGACCCAGGAAGAGAAGGAGCTGCTGGAAGTCATCGGGCAAGGTGAGGACGCCCGGCCCCTGCTGTCTGGGTCGTGAAAGGCCCTGGGGCGGAGCGGCTGCCTCCCTCCTGGCTGGCATGGGCACGGGGACGTAGGGGGTCAGGGAGCCAAGGAAAGCGAGCTTTGAGACTCCAACTGCAGCTCCCTTCCCTTCCCCCACGGAGGAAGGCTGGCCTTGCAGACCATGGGGGCACCTACTCCCCCAACAGGTGGCCTCAGGGAGTCACTAACCCCCTTCCGCTCCCCTCCCCAAAAGTCACTGTGTCATCTATGATTGCAAGATCCTTTCCTGCAAACCTAACTCCCCTCACCCATCCCCCGCCCCTTCCCCAGCTTGTGGAAGAAGCTTCCGCTTCCAGGGCCCACCGGCCTCCCTAGCTTGCTACTGCCGCGGCCTTGGAGAACGTCAAGCCCCGCCTCGGCGGGTGGGGGGAGGGGAGGAGCTCCGGGGCACGTGGGAGCCTGCCTGGAGTGGCTGAGCTTCCCTTTTAGGCCCACCTAGACACCCCCGCGCCCCCTCCCCCTGCTCGCGCCAGTGCCACTGCTTGCGTCTCTCCTTCCTATGACTCCTTCCCCAGCAGGCACCCAGGCCTCCAGTGCGCTCAGAGGATGGGGTTCAGGTGGCCACGCCTTTCCCTCCTGCTCTGTGCCTGGGGACCTCCTGTGTTCCCAGCACAGCCCGTGCTAGGTCCTGGAAACTGGGGCCTGCCCTGAAAGGAGAATCGTTGCAACAAAAGCAGAAGATGCTGAGCCAGCGGGCCTCCAGAACCCTCAGTGGCTCATTGGACAAATCTGGGGGAAAAGGATCAAAATGGAGAAAACATGAGCCAGAACTGCCTCCCAGAGCACCCAGTCATTTGATCGGGCGGACGGGAGACTGCTTTTGCACTGGCCAGAAGGCCCTCACCTTCCTTATCTCCCTCCTGCTGCTGCTTTGAGGGTTTCAGATCTTCCGCTACAGGAGCCATCACAGAGAAGGGAGGGCAGCCAAGCCAAGAGCTAGGTCCTAGGTCACCCAAAGAGTTCCTAATCCTTTGGGCAAACGGAGCCAAGAATTAACTTTCCAGAAAAAACCCTAGTTTCCAGGCTGTGATTCCCTTACACTTTTAATGTTAAGGCTAAAAGAACGGATTAATATATATATATATTTTAAATTGAAGATTACAAGCTATAAAATGCACCTCAGGCCCAGAATCTTAAGGAAAAGGAGACTCAAAAGTGAAAGGAGCCCTGGGATAGAAATCAAGTGACTCATCCAAAGTCACCGCATAAATGGGAGACCTAGATTTAGAGTCCTGATCCCATACCTCCCAGTCTAGCACATTTCCTACCCTTGTAGCTTTCTCCAGACTGAAAATGGACCCCTAGAATGTGTGCAGTGCAAGTATGTAAACTGAGGCCCAGCAGAGTGAGGTCATTTGGGCTAAGACTTTGGGGGTAGCCAAGGAGCTCAGACAGCTGAAGCTGGGAGGACCCTGTGAGCTGTCCATTTTACAGAGGAGGAAGCAGGCCCCCAGAGGGGCTGGGACTACAGTCTCCAAGCTTTACATGATCAGCCCCAGAGAGAGCATTTGAAACCAGATCTCTTAGCTGTCACTCATTTCCACTCTTCCCCCGGTGAGTGGTGAATGAACGAAGCCTTTATTCCATGGCTGCTACAGGCTTATTGGCAGAGAGAAACGCCACAACTGGAAGACAAGCTTCTGATATCCGAGAGACTCTAGGCCAGTCCCTGTATCTCCAGTGCCTCAACCCAGCTCTCCCAAAGAAAGTGCCAATCTGCATGGGTGAGGGAGCTCCCTGCACCAATAAATCCTGAGCTGCGCCAACCACTGGGCACCCCAAGACAAAACTGCCAATGTCCCTGGATTCAGGGGCTTATATTATGCTGTGAGGAAACAAACAAGCACAGGTCACTTGTATAACGGATATTCAGAGTCAGTCCGTAGTCATTGAAAGGGAGAGATCTGAATTGGAGGAAAGACCTCTCCTTGGAAGTGACAGAGACTCCAGCCAGGACCTGGCTAGAGCTCAGCACTCACTCACAGGAACACTATTACAGGCCTGGACAAAGGTGTGGAGGTGGGAGACGGCAAGCTGTGCTCCTAGAAACCAGAGCTCCTCTCTGGCAATTAGTGGGGAGCTTCATGGTAGGAGGAAAGAGTGGAGGGCAGGTTATGGTGTTGAGAAGGGATTGGATGCTGCTGGAAGGGTCAGGTGCTGGGATGGGAGGCCACAGCAGCCTTCCTGGGCAGGCTGGCTCCTGACTCTATAATCAGATGGTGATAGCCCAGCCCCAGCCACCAAAGTTTCCAAGCAGAGGCTGGATATCCATTTGACAGAGCTGCCCTGCTACTCAGAGTTTGACCTAGATAGATGCTGCCCCCAACCCAGCTTCTGCTCACCTTTTAGGAGGACCTCCCCTCCTCCAGGTGCAAGAGGCCTGCCCCTCCCCGGCCTTGCCCGGGAGCACCCCCAGCTAGAGGAGAGGCACAACTGACCCACTTTAAGGAGAGTAAAACTGCTGTGAGGGAAGAGAAGAAAGGAACAGTGAGCTCTGTTGGGGCCCCAGTTCCTGAAGTCTGCTCCTGCTCCTCTTAAAGCCCCCCTGCCCCAATTACTCACAGTAGCAGATGCTGAGTCCAGGAGGGGGAGAGAAGGGACATGCTGAGGACTCACGTGCCTGATTAATATTAACAGATTTGAATCCGGAATGCTGCCAGGGTTAAGGGACTTTCTGGACTTCAGAGCATTCCCTTGCCAATTTGGGTATCATACATTCATGATTCTGATACAGACAGATCAGGAATAAAGCTTTCTGCAGTCATTTCCTTTTCTCTGCTGTCCGGTCACAACTCGGAGGGGCTTCTGCCCTCTTCATCTCCTCGACCCCAGTAATTCAGTGATCCAACACATAACTGATCCTGTTGGCTCATTGTGTAATCTTGGCTGTTACTGTATACTATGTTTTCTTGGTTTTGCTCCCTTCACTCAGCATCAGTTCCTATAAATCTCTTCAGGCTTATCTGAAATCAACCTGCTCATTCCTTATAGAATAATAATATTCCTTTGTCACGAGAGCCACCTGCTAGTGGCTGCCGGGGATCCAATTCTGACCAGCAGAATAGAGCCCTCTGTGTGAGAGGATCATAATGATACAAGGAGACTGAGAGGCAGTTACTTTCTCTGACCTCCCTCTTTTTCCCTCTTGCCTCCAATTTATTTCATTACCAATCCACAAACAATGTCTGAGTCAATAAAAGCCGAGTTGCAATTCCTTCAGGGGTGCTATGATTCACAGCTATCGGGGCTTTTGGAGAATCAATCTGCCCCTTCACACTTAGGCGTGGTCCTTAACAATTGCCCTTTTTTTGTTTTTTGGGAACACGATTATTTTTCCTCCAACAACACGGACATTAAGTTTGTCCGACATTATAAAGTGGCTATTATTAGTCCGCATGCTGAAGAACACTAACAGCACTGTCAAAGTCTTTTATGTCCTATTCCTCTGGATGGTTGCAGGGTGACATGCTAGAGCAGCTGTTGAATCTTGTGAGAAGTCATGGAGGCAAACTTTCTGACAAACAAGAGGACTATAGTTAAAACAGGCATTTTTCATAAGTCTCTCATCTGTCTCCTGGCTCAGCCCTTCCATGCGTTGGCCCATTTAATTACCCAGACTGAAGAAGTCTTACCCTTTACTTCCCCACGGGTTACTGAAGGAATTCTGGGAGGAGCTTACGAACAGCTCTCAAGCTCTGCTGCTGCTTCTTTATTTCTTGTGTCCCACATTGGGCACCATTTGTTACGGGACCCACCTGCTTGTGACTGCCGGGGATCTAATTCTGGCCAGCAGAACAGATGCCTTCATGTGAGAGGATGATAACGATACAAGGAGACCGAGAGGCAGTTGTGTTCTCTGACCTCTCTCCTCTTCCCTCTAGCCTCTCATTTATATCATTCCCAATTCACAAGCAACAGCTGGGTCAGCAAAGGCTGATTTGCAACTCCTTCAAGTATATTATGATTCACAGCTGTGGAGGCTTTTGCAGAATCGACCTGCCCCTTCACACTTAGGTGTGGTCCTTAACATCCTTAACATCCCATTACATTCATATACCATAATTTATTCAGCCATTCCCCAAATGAAGGGCATCTAGACAATTTTCAGTTCTTTGCTACTACAAAAAGAGCTGCTACAAACATTTTTGCACCTGTGGGTCCTTTTCCCTCTTTTATGATCTCTTTGGGATACAGGCCCGTAGTGATACCTTTGGGAAAAAATATATGTACAGTTTGATAACCCTTTGGGCATAGTTCCAAATTGCTCTCCAGAATTGTTGTATCAGTTCACAACTCCACCAGCAATGTATTAGTGTCTCAGTTTTCCCACATTCCCTCCAACATTTATAATTATCTTTTTCTGTCATCTTAGTTAATCTGATAGTTTTGAGATGGTATTTTAGAGTTATCTTAATTTGCATTTCTCTAATCAATAGTGACTTAAAACATTTTTTTAATATGATTATAGATGGCTTTAATTTCTTCATCTGAAAATTGTTCATCTCAATTGACATTTATCAATTGGAAAATGACTTGTATTCCTATAAATTTGACTCATTTCTTTATATAATATAGAAATCCGGTCTTTATTAGAAGCACTGGCTGTAAAAATTGCTTCCCAGTTTTCTACTTCCTTCCTAATGGCTGCATTGATTCCATTTGTGCAAAACCTTTTTAACTTAATGTAATCAAAATTATCTCATGTTTCATAATGTTTTCTCTTTCTGTAGGCCACAAATTCCTCTCTTTCCCAAAGATCTGATATATAGACTATCCCTTGTTCTTCTAATTTGCTTATAGTCTCATCCTTCATGTCTAAATCATGAACCCATTTCAATCTTGTTTTGGTAAAGGGTGTGAGATGTTGCTCTATGGTAGTTTCTGCTTTATTTATTTTCCAATTTTCCCAGCAATTTTTGTCAGATGGTGAGTTTTTATCCCAGAAGTTGGAATCTTTGGGCTCATCAAATAGTAGATTATTGTAGTCTTGTGTCTTATGTCCCTAACCTATTCCACCGACCTCTGTTTCTTAGCCGGTACCAAATGATTTTGATAATTGCCACTTTCTTATATGGTTTTAGGTGTGGTATAGCCAGGCTACCTTTCTTTGCATTTTTTTTTCATTAATTCCCTTGATATTTTTTTCTCTAAAATGCTTTATTTTTGTTTGTTTGTTTTTTGTTTTGTTGTGTTTTTTTATTAAAACTTTTTATTTGCAAAACATATGTATGGGTAATTCTTCAACACTGACCCTTACAAAGCTTTCTGTTACAAATTTGTAATAGAAAGCTATGTAAGGGTTAATGTTGAAGAATTACCCATACATATGTTTTGCAAATAAAATAAAATAAAACAAATTTTTCCCCCCTAGTGCCTACCCCTCCCCTAGATGGCAGGAAGTCCACTACATGTTAATTATGTTAAAGTACTTGACAATTCAAATATATGTATACATATTTCCACACATCATTGTTGTGCAAGAAAAATCGTATCTACACGAAAGAAAAATCAGAGAAAGGAAATCCAATGCAAGCAAACATCAATCGAGGGTATGGAAATGTGATGTTGTGGTCCACATTTCACATCCCTCTCTCTAGGTTCCTCTTGATATTTTTGACCTCTTGTTCTTCCAGATGAAATTTGTTATTTTTTCAAGCTCTATAAAGTAATTTTTTGGCAGCTTTTAAACAGTTTTCAATGCATTTTTGAGTACTTATTTACGTGTGATTTCTTTCAAGGAAATGTCCAAGAGGCCGGCCGACTGTTGGGAAGCAAGAATGTCCGTGTCAACTGTTTGGATGAGGTAAAGAAAAGTTTTTCGCTCCTTCCGAGGGCCCAGGATTTACAAAAAATGAGAGGCAGAGTTGTTTCCTGGGTGTGTTCAGAATGTTCTCTGGGGCTGCCTTCAGGTTCCCATCCTATTTCATTCCATCAAGGAAACAGCCTGTCTTGGCCAGCAGGAAGTTCTTGGGCCGATGATGGAGCAGACCCGGGTCATGGTCAGAAATCCCGTCTCTGCTCTGAGGACCAGTGGAAAGTACCACCCGAATGCCCTTTGTCATTCCTTCTTGGTGGCACAGTGTAGACATTTAACCTGGCCCCCATTAAAGGCTCTGCCAGTGTGGAACAGAGCAAAGCCTGCTGCCTAGACCGCTGGCGGGGACCTTGGAGGTCATCAGCCCAGTGTGCC
Organism: Myrmecobius fasciatus; assembly: GCA_023553655.1. Classification (NCBI taxonomy): domain Eukaryota; kingdom Metazoa; phylum Chordata; class Mammalia; order Dasyuromorphia; family Myrmecobiidae; genus Myrmecobius; species Myrmecobius fasciatus. The sequence goes on along the minus strand of JAJPUD010013120.1, from coordinate 10,811 downwards.
CTCCCTAGAGATGAGCCATAACTCGTTAAACCGAAAGGCTCCAAGGGCAGGAGGTGGAGACACCATGGGGCAGGTTTCAGGTCTGAGGGTGTGATGGACTTGCTCTGGGCCTGACGCGGACAGGCTCTGCTCCCTGTCTGCTGCTTCCTTGCTTTGGGATTTGTATCTTCCGTGTTCAGCCCACGGCTTGGCCCAGAGGAGGGGGAGAGAATGGGGGCAGGTGCTAGAGGGCCTCCTCAAACATCTGCCTGGCCCGAGTCTGGACATGAGGAAGAGCAGTTGGCTCGTGTTAGGCCGTTACAAAAGTCCAGTGGTAAGGAGGGGAGGCAGGTGGCCAGCAGGGCCGGGCTCTCCAGGAGGATCCCAGGAGGCCTGTGGATGATGGGAACTAGTAAAACATCAAGAGACCTGTTCCAATCCAGAGCTTGGGAAGTAGCCAAGTCTCAGGATTTAAGAGCAAAGTCAGGGTTGGGGAAGTGCAAGCTCCAGGGTCAGGCACTCCTCTGGGGAGGAGGAGGAGAGGAGGCAGTAACCCTGGAGGAGACAAAGTGATCAGTGAGACACAGTGGAAGCAGGAGATGCTGGGGGTAAAGATCGGGAGAAGCAAGGACCCCAGGCCTGCATCGCTGGGGCACATCCTGGAAGCGGCCTGGAGTGGCAGGGGCACGGTGCTGGGCAGGAGCTGGAGCTCGTGGCCGGGGGGCTCAGCCGGCCAGCCCCGGCTCCAGGAGGGGACGGCCGTGTCCCTACAGAAGAACAGTTTGCTGCCGACTTGGGTCCCTCGGGAATACCGGAGGGCCGGAAGGGCCTTGGGGCTGGCTTCAGAGGCCGAGGGCTCAGATGGACCCCAGCACTGCCTCTGTCCTGCATAGCTTCTTCATGGCCTTCATTCTTCTCATATGTAAATGGGGGAACGGGGCAGCCTCAGCCTCGCAGCTTGGACGAGGCAGGAGGCAGGCTGTCTGGAGGGCCTGGCTGTGGTGGGGAAGGGAAAACGAGGCACGTACAGGGGTTGTCCAGGCCGGCCTGGGGGTGACCAGAGTCAGGAGAAAGCGTTAGATGGGGACTGGAAAAGCCTGGCTTCAGGTCTCACTTCCCGTGTCTCTGACCCTGGGCCTGGTGCTCCTCGTGGGCAGAGTGACCAGAAGGGGGTTGGACCCTTTGGTTTGGAGATGGTGCCTTGGGGAGGGGGTTCCTGCTGTGAAAAAGACATTTCTATATTATCGTCCAGAGCCATGAGCCCTTACAGGAGACCCAGCTAAGGAGCAGTCGGTCCCAAGGGTCTTTATTGGCTAGATCTCAAACAGTGGGATTTTGATGGCTTTCCTTGCATCGTCTCTCGGTGTCTATCACCAGGAGAATGGAAAGGGCCCTTGCGGTTGGCTGGGACTTCAAAGGAAGAGCCTCAGTTGAGTTGGGACTGTGCCTAAGAAAGCAAAAACACACCTCAGTGAGGGTCCGAGCAATCAGTGACTGAGTCCCAGCTGGGCCCCGGAACAAGGCATTGTGGGGAGGGACCGACCTGCAGGGTCACCACGCCAGGTTAAGCAGGACAGACCCAAATTGCTCGCCCATGAGCCTCTCGAATGCTGTCAGTGAGCCCTTCTTACTTGCTGTCCGATGAGAAAAGATGCCCCTGCCGTTCTCAGCCCGGCATCCCTGAAGTGCCCGTATTTGAGTCAGAGAATCCTCCTGCTCGTTGTGCTCGCGGAGCGGTCCGGCCTTGGGGCTGTCTGGGAAGGGGACCCCGGCCGGACGCTCCCGTGCCGTCAGTGTTCTCCCCCGTGTTTGCGCTGTACGGAACCGCACTCTCCCCGGGGGCCTGGGCAGAAATCTCTCCAACTGACACCTCCCCTTTCCTTACCTTTGCCCAAAGCACGGGATGACGCCGCTCATGCACGCAGCGTACAAAGGGAAACTCGACATGTGTCGGATGCTCCTGCGGCACGGCGCCAACGTGAACTGCAATGAACACGAGCACGGCTACACGGCCCTCATGTTCGCCGGACTTTCAGGTGAGTCGGGGCGTCTCCTGCCTCGTAGCCTTCACATCTGGCTTACATCTGGCTAGCGTTTCTGGGACTGTCATCAGCGGCTCTCAAAGGCTTTGTTCCCCCGGCGCCTTGTTCTGCCCTGCTGCCAGCTTAGGCTTGTCAAGAAGCACTTGGGAAACTCTCCTCTCCCTCCCCAAAGCCGACCTTGAGTCCCGTGGCCTCCTTTCCCAGATGAAGCTGGCCCCGAGAAGTTAGGTCATTTGCCCCCATTGCACAGCCAGGCAGTAACTAAGATATTATCATCACCCAGATCATCCCGATGCCCAGTCCCACGCACTCTCCAGTCTGCACGCCCATCAGTAAGTTTGGAGAGAGGCCTCTGGTCCTGCTGCTGATAGAGTCACGGGTCATTTCCGGGGGACGCAGAGAGGGGGTCCCAGCTCCTGTGCCTTGTGAGCCAAAGAATCCCAGTTATACCCCTGCAAAAACTTTCCCCACATAAAACCCTTCAGGAGCCTGGGGGAAAAGTGTTTAAAATGATGCTGTTCTTAAGGGTAAGGCGCGTGTTCCTTTCAATTTTAGGAAATAAAGAGATTACTCGGATAATGTTGGAAGCTGGCGCAGACACGGACGTGGTGAATTCGGTTGGCAGGACAGCAGCACAGATGGCAGCCTTTGTGGGTAAGTCAGTCAAATACTATCGGTGATTAGTCGAGGGGGTTGTAAGATTTGTCCGACAACATCTCCCTGGGACAAAAAGCAGTTGATGTTTCAAGCGCTCCCTTGACGTCAGCTGTTCGTTGTGTTTTGGAATATTGACGCAGATTTCTCTCTCTCCTTGCCAGTTGCTTTGGCTGGTCTTGGCGAAGTGGGCACACATCATGGGGAGGGTGGGGAGCAGGCGTGGCAAGCTCTTACAGCTCTTGAGAGAAGGGGAGAAGGATGGGCACCTGGTGCAGGTGATGGAGAAACTCCTTTATGGTACCTGGCGCAGGTGATGGAGAGACTCCTTTATGGCACCTGGTGCGGGTGATGGAGAGACTCCTGAGACCAAAATGATAAAGGGCCCCTGTGCTCAAGGAGCTTATGTTCTTCTGGGGCACACAACATGTAGACAAATAAGGGAAAGTGTGAGAGGGAGGAGAGCTCTGACATCTGGGGGATAGACAAGCCTTCTAACCCAGGATGGCACCTGAGAGGTGAGCCTGGAAGGAAGCCATGGCTCCTTAGAGGAAGCAATTAGGAGGAAAGGGCAGCCTGTGCAAAGGCTGGAACAAAGATTGCTAAGAAGAGCTAAGCAGGCTAGTTTCACCACACTGTGGAGAGGGACAAGGGGGCCTGGGAAGTGCGCCTGAGCAGGACTGCCAGCACACCTTCTGAAGTGAGGCTTCAGGAAGAGACTGAAGGAGCCCGAGCAGGGGTATGACCTGCTCAGGCCTGGGCCCGAGGAAGCTATTTCCCTCACCCTGCACCCAGGAAAACTGTTCTCTCGGAGAAATAGATGCCCTGATTCTTCATAGGAAGTGGAATCCTTCCCTGGGACTTGAGCTCTCCGAGATAGCGACCATGGTGGAAAGAGCCCAAGAACAAGAGAGCTCCGGCCGCTTTGGTCACGAGCAGTCTGTGCCCAGTGTTTATTAAACACCTTCCCTGGTTCATCGTCCAACGTTTTTGGGGACCCGGCTGGGCCGAGTGGACTGGAAAGCCAAAAGACGGCACCATTTGGACGTGGGTTTTGGAAGTGTTTGCTCACGTTCAATTAAGTATCCAGGGTTTTTGGGGTGCCCTGGAAGGGAAGGAAGTAGAGGTTCATTAACGAGAGAATGGATACCTTCGGGGGGCCTGCCTGGGCAGAGAGTTCCTTCCCCGCTCTGCCCTTTTCTGCTGTGAGAGAGTCCGAAGATGTTGGCGCAGGGCTTACTTGGGGGGACAGTGAGGGTTCCGAGCGAAGCTCTCTATTTTTTCACTCCCCAGTACGGCAAGTATTTCTCAGGCCCACCCATCATCCAAGAAAAGGAAAAGCCCAATCTAGAAGAAAATTAATTTGTAGAAAAGGAAATCCGATATGTTTGGGGGAGACTCCAGGGAGCAATTCTTCAGTGAGACTGAGGGGACAGCTCATTTCGGCCTTCCCACTTGGCCACTTCAATAAGAAATGTAGAGGAAGCTCCTTTCCCAGAGCCACCAAAAGTTGAGTCCAGTGATAGCCTTGTCATAGTGGAGGTCAGAAGTCAGAGGGCACAAGGTGGTGGGGGAGGAATTGCTGTGGCCTCTGGGCCACTCTGTGCGCCCTCAGTCAGGCAAGCCTTCAGTAGCGTCAGGCTCTCCTGGGTGCTGGGGACAGAAAGACAGACAGGGAAACGGGCCTGCCTCCGAGGAGTTTCCACTCTTCTACTGAGGGGCCGTGTGGTCCGTTACGCAGGGGCCTTTGGGGAGGGGGCCTGTCCGAGCCTTGGGGAGAAGGCCTGTCCCAGCCTTGGAGGGGGATTCCTGGGAGGGGCCGTGTGGTCAGTTACTCAGGGGCCCTTGGGGAGGGGGCCCGTCCGAGCCTTGGAGGGGGATTCCTGGGAGGGGCCGTGTGGTCAGTTACTCAGGGGCCCTTGGGGAGGGGGCCCGTCCGAGCCTTGGGGAGGGGGCCCAGCCTTGGAGGGGGAGTCCTGGGAGGGCCGCCCAGATTTCTCTCCTCGGCTGCTGGGGAGGCCGTGCCCGAGATGAGGCTTCTCAGCTGCTGCTTCCTTTCAAAGGCCAGCACGACTGCGTGACGGTGATTAACAATTTCTGTCCTCGGGAGAGACTGGATTACTACACCAAGCCCCAGGGACTCGAGAAGGAGCCCCGGCTGCCCCCCAAGCTGGCGGGACCCCTGCACAAGATGGTCACCACCACCAATCTCCATCCTGTCAAGGTAATTGCGTGGGAGGCGCCCGTCCTGGGAGAAGGCTCTCTGTCCTTGGGGGGCTCGGGCCCCTTCCGTCCAAGGGCCGGATCCCGTGGCATGGACGAGGACCGCTAGGTCATGGGACCTTGGCTGGGGACTAGTGGCCGTCTCCCAGGGATATCTTCTGGCTGCGACCTTGCAGGCGTCCCCAAGGTGAGGCGACAAGGGAGGAGCCAGGGACCCCCAGGCTGGAATGAAAAGCCCGCGTGGACAAGCCGGGGTTCAGTCAGGCGGCCCGAAAGGGAGGAAAGCACAGAACTGAGGCTCTGGGCTGGAGTTCCCGTGTCGTCCCCCACCGGGAAGGGAGTGATGATGCGGCGGGCACGGGCGGCAGGGCAGGGCCTAGGGGCCAGTCCCAGGAGGGTGGGCTCCTTTATCTCCAGCTTCCACATGAGGAAGCTGAGCCCGAGTCCCAGTGCCAGGCTCTGGACCGGGTTCTTGCTGCTTCGCACTCAGAGCCAACGTTCCCATGGGGCTTTTCCTCTCACCTACGTCATCTTGTTGACAACTCACAGCTCCCTTTATTATCCTGTTTTACCCAACATGGGGCATCTTGGCTCAGTGTCCAGGGCTGTGCCCGCTGCTGCCGGTGACCCTCAGGAGGTTGGGGCCCAACCTGCAAGATTGCTGGGGCAGCTGTGAGGAGGCGAGGCTGGGGAGGGGGAAGGCGGTCGGGGGCCTGGACCTGGCAAGCTGGCGCGCGAGTGCAGAGAAGGGACCAGAGGACAGAGAAGGAGTGCTCACAGGACTGACCTGGCCGGGCACGATGGCGTATTTGGGGGGGAGGGGCCGGGAGGCACGGCGGGTCCCACAGGCCTGGGTGACTGAGAAGCTGAGGGAGGCTGGTTCTGGCTCAGAGGCAGGGCAAGAGCTGGTGAGGCCGTAGGGCAAACAGGAGCAGAGGCTGGCTCCACATGCAGCCTGGGGAAGGGAGGGCGGACAGGCCAGAAAAGGCGTGGGGGGTGGCGGTGGGCTGCCTGGCAGGACCCAAAGGGTACCAAGACTGAGAAGCGGGTCAGACAGCCGGACGGGGTTGGGGTCAGAAAGGGCCAGTCTCGGAACTCTTACTCTGGAGCTAGGAGGCAGCCCTGGGGTGGGTGGGGGCGGAGGCCGGGCCCAGGTAGATGGGGCCGAGGCCGGGTCCTGTGAGGACACAGGAAGGCTGGCTGTGGGGACCTGACATCCATCTAGGATATGGAGAGAGGAGGGGGCCGAGCAGGACCCAGCCTGCCTGAGAAAGATGGAGAGCCAGACTGAGCAGGGCCAGGCCTGCCTGAGAAAGGAGAGAGAAAGATGGAGAGCCAGACTGAGCGGGGCCGGGCCTGCCTGAGAAAGATGGAGAGCCAGACTGAGCAGGGCCGGGCCTGCCTGAGAAAGATGGAGAGCCAGACTGAACAGGACCAGGCCTGCCTGAGAAAGATGGAGAGCCAGACTGAACAGGACCAGGCCTGCCTGAGAAAGATGGAGAGCCAGACCGAACAGGGCC
>JAJPUD010013119.1:14415-45743 GCA_023553655.1 Myrmecobius fasciatus | reverse complement strand
AGGGTACCATAGATAATGTAGCAATATCTACACTAAATATATATGCACCAAGTATAATAGCAAACAAATTCCTAGGGGAGAAATTAAGAGAGATGCAAGAAGAAATAGACAGCCAAATGATACTAATGGGGGATCTCAACCTTGCTCTCTCAGAATTGGATAAATCAAACTATAAAATAAACAAGAAAGAAACTAGGGAGATAAACCAATTGTTAGAAAAGTTAGGTATGATAGATCTATGGAGAAAGTTGAATGGAGACAGTAGAGAGTTTACTTTTTTCTCAGCAGTCCATGGAACCTATACAAAAATTGAACATGTATTAGGGCATAAAAACCTCAAAATCAAATGCAGATAGGCAGAAATAGTAAATGCATCCTTTTCAGATCATGATGCAATAAAAATCACATGCAATATAAGGCCAGGAGAAAATAAATCAAAAGTTAATTGGAAATTAAATAATCTAATCCTGAAGAATGAATGGGTGAAAGAGCAAATCACAGACACAATCAATAATTTCATCCAGGAGAATGACAATAAGGAGACAACATGCCAAAATTTGTGGGATACAGCCAAAGCGGTTATAAGGGGCAATTTCATATCTCTAGATGCTTACTTGCATAAAATAGAGAAAGAAAGGATCAATGAATTGGGCTTATTATTAAAAAAACTAGAAAAAGAACAAATTAAAAACCCTCAATTAAATACCAAATTGGAAATTCTAAAAATAAAAGGAGAAATTAATAAAATTGAAAATAAGAAAACTATTGAGTTAATAAATAAAACTAAGATTTGGTTCTACGAAAAAAACAACAAAATAGATAAGCCTTTAGTTAATTTGATAAGAAAAAGGAAAGAGGAAAATCAAATTGTTAGTCTCAAGAATGATAAGGGAGAACTTTCCTCCAATGAAGAGGAAATTAGAGCAATAATTAGGAGTTACTTTGCCCAACTTTATGCCAGTAAGTTTGATAATCTAAATGAAATGGAGGAATATCTACAAAAATATAGATTGCCCAGGTTAACAGAAGAGGATATAAATTATTTAAATAGTCCCATATCAGAAAAGGAAATAGAACAAGCTATTAACCAACTCCCTAAGAAAAAATCTCCAGGGCCACATGGATTTACATGTGAATTCTACCAAACATTCAAAGAACAATTAATTCCAATACTACACAAACTATTTGAGAAAATTGGGACAGAAGGTATACTGCCAGAATCCTTCTATGAGACTGATATGGTGCTGATAGCTAAACCAGGTAGGGTGAAAACAGAGAAAGAAAACTATAGACCAATTTCCCTAATGAATATTGATGCAAAAATTTTAAATAAGATATTAGCAATGAGATTACAGAAAGTCATCCCCAGGATAGTACACTATGACCAAGTAGGATTTATACCAGGGATGCAGGGCTGGTTCAATATTAGGAAAACTATCAGCATAATTAATTATATTAATAACCAAATTAACAAAAACCATATGATTATCTCAATAGATGCAGAAAAAGCCTTTGATACAATCCAACACCCTTTCCTATTAAAAACACTAGAGAGTATAGGAATAAATGGGCTTTTCCTTAAAATGATCAGTAGCATCTATTTAAAACCATCAGCAAGCGTCATATGTAATGGAGACAAACTAGAACCATTCCCAATAAGATCAGGAGTGAAACAAGGCTGCCCACTGTCACCATTACTATTTAATGGTGTATTAGAAATGTTAGCTTTAGCAATAAGAGAAGAAAAAGAGATAAAAGGAATCAGAGTAGGTAATGAAGAAACCAAATTATCACTCTTTGCAGATGACATGATGGTATACTTAGAGAACCCTAGAGACTCAACTAAAAAAACTACTAGAAACAATTCACAACTTTAGCAAAGTGGCAGGATTCAAAATTAATCCACATAAATCATCAGCATTTTTACATATTACCAACAAATTTCAGCAGCAAGAGATAAAAAAAGAAATTCCATTCCAAATAGCAGATGTTAGGATAAAATATTTGGGAATCTATCTGCCAAGGAAAAGTCAGAAAGTATACGAACTAAATTACAAAACACTTTCCACACAAATAAAATCAGACCTAATCAATTGGAAAAATATTAAGTGATCATGGGTAGGCAGAGTGAACATAATAAAAATGACAATACTACCCAAACTAATCTACTTATTTAGTGCCATACCAATCAAACTCCCAAGAAATTATTTTACAGATCTAGAAAAAATAGTAGCAAAGTTTATTTGGAAGAACAAAAGGTCAAGGATTTGAAGGGGATTAATGAAAAAAAAGGCAGATGAAGGTGGCCTTGCTGTACCAGATCTAAAACTATATTATAAAGCAGCGGTCATCAAAACCATTTGGTACTGGCTAAGAAATAGAGCAATCAATCAGTGGCACACGATAGGTTATCAGGACAACCTAGGCATTAACCTTAACAATTTAGTGTTTGATAAACCCAAAGACCCCAGCTTTTGGGATAAATACTCTCTATTTGGCAAAAACTGCTGGGAAAATTGGAAACTAGTGTGGAAGAAATTAGGGCTTGACCCATACCTAACAACACATACCAAGATAAGACCTAAATGGGTTCATGATCTAGATATAAAGAGGGACTTTATAAGCAAGTTAGAGGAACGTAATATAGTTTATCTCTCAGACCTGTGGAGATGGAACAAATTTATGTCCAAAGAAGATGTGGAACTCCTAATTGAACACCAGATGGATAATTTTGACTATATTAAGTTAAAAAGTTTCTGTACAAACAAAACAAATGCAGACAAGATTAGGAGGGAAGCATCAAATTGGGAAATCATCTTTACATTTAATGGTTCTGATAAAGGCCTCATTTCTAAAATATATAGAGAACTGTCCCATATATATAAGAATTCAAGCCACCCTTCAATAGGTAAGGGGTCAAGGGATATGAACCGACAATTTTCAGATGATGAAATTAAAACCATCTCTAGTCATATGAAAAGTTGCTCCAAATCACTATTGATCAGAGAAATGCAAATTAAGACAACTCTGAGGTACCACTACTCACCTGTCAGATTGGCTAAAATGACAGGAAAAGATAACGATGAATGTTGGAGGGGTTGTGGGAAAACTGGGACACTAATACTTTGTTGGTGGAACTGTGAACGGATGCAACCATTCTGGAGAGCAATTTGGAGCTATGCTCAAAAAGTTGTCAAACTGTACATACCCTTTGACCCAGCAGTGTTTCTACTGGGCCTATATCCCAAAGAGATCTTAGAGGAGGGAAAGGGACCCACATGTGCAAGAATGTTTGTGGCAGCCCTTTTTGTAGTGGCTAGAAACTGGAAACTGAAGGGATGCCCATCAATTGGAGAGTGGCTGAATAAATTATGGTATATGAATGTTATGGAATATTATTGCTCTGTAAGAAACGACCAGTAGGACGATTTCAGAAAGGCCTGGAGGGACTTGCATGAACTGATGCTGAGTGAAATGAGCAGAACCAGGAGATCATCATACACAGCAACAACAATATTACATGGTGATCAATTCTGATGGACATGGCTCTCTGCAACAAAGAATTGTCTCAAACCAGTTCCAATTGTTCACTGAAGAAAACCATATACACCCAGAGAGAGGGATATAAAATATGGACCACAACATAACATTTTCATGATCTCTGTTGACATTTGCTAGCATTGTGTTGCCTTTGTCTGATTCTTTTTTTTTCTTGTAGATAGGATTTTTCTTGCATAACTACTCAAGCATTTCAACATTATTAACATGTAGTGGACTTCCTGCCATCTAGGGGAGGGAAGGGGACTGGGGTAAAATTTGTATTGGAAAGCTTTGTAAAGATTAATGTTGGGGAACTACCCATACATATGTTATACAAATAAAAAGCTTTAATTAAAAAAATTGAGTTCAGAGGCAGCTAAGTGGCAATAGATCAGCAGCCCTGAAGTCAGGAAAACCTGAGTTCAAATCTGGCGTCAGACACTTATCACTTCCTAGGTGTTTGACCCAATTGGGTCAGCAAAAAAGTAAAAAAAAATTAAAAATTAAAAAAAAATAAATAAAATTTTGAGTTCTGAAATCTCTTTCACCCTTATATTCTTTTCACACCCATTGAGAAGAAAAGCAAAATGATATCTGTACTTATAAAATCATGTAAAACATATTTCCTTAGTAGCCATATCACACAAAAATATAAAAAGCAAGAAAATTGTACTTCAATTTGCAGAGTTCATCACTTTTCTTTTTGAAGATGTATAGAATTTTCTCATCATGAATCCTTTGGAATTATCTTGGATCTTTGTATTGATCAAGTAGCCAAGTGTTTCAACATTGTTGTTACTATGTACAATGATTTCCAGCTTCTTTCACTTCATTTTATTTCAGTTCCTATGAAGCTTGCTATATTTATTTTCCAGAAAACAATCAAGGTATTTCTTATAGTACAATAATACTACATCACAATCATATGCAATAGTTTGTTCAATTATTTCCAAATTAATGGTCTTCCCCACAGTTTCCAGTGACAACAACAGTTCATTAATGTATCTATTTTTCTTCTTACTTTTTTGGCATTTGTTATTTCTTTTTTTCTCTGAGGTTGCACATGAGTGTTTTCAATTTGGCTTTCTGTAATCAATGGTGATTTAGAACATTTTAATATGACTTTAGATAGCTTTGACTTCTTCTTCTGAAAACTACATGTTGATATACTTTGACCATTTATCAATTGGTTTTATCAATGGGTCTATTTTTATGAATTTAATTCAGTTTCCTTTACATTTGAGAAATGAGGCCTTTATCAGAGAAACATGCTCTTAAAATTTTTCATTTTAATTCATTGTCTATGGTACCTTTCTAACAAAATGTAGTTTCTCTGATCATGTCTTTTAATTAGATATATTTTTGCTTTTGTTTAAGCAAAAACCAGTGGTGCAGTAGGTAGAGCACTGATTTTAGAATCAAAAAGACATCTTCCTGAGTTCAAATCTGATCTCACACTCTTACTAGTTGTGTGACCCTGGATAAATCACTTAATGCTGTTTGTCTCTGTTCCACAAATTCAAAATGACCCCAGAGATGGAAATGCCTAGCCACGCTAGCATCTTGGCCCAGAAGATCCCAAATGGAGTCACAAAGAAGTGGACATGACTGAAATGCCTGAATAACAAAGCCTTTTTTTTGCCTTAATTCAGCTAAAGCATAACAGATTGTACTCCAATCTTTTATGTTATTTATTGGTTTATCTTTATGTTTCAATTGTGTTTCTTTTAAACAAAATTTATTGGATTCTGTTTTTAATCAATTCTGTCATATGCTTTTTTATGAAAGAGCTCCCATTCACATTTATAATTATGATAATTCTGTATATTTCCTTCCATCCCCCCTTCTTGTGTTTATCCTTATGTCTTTTGCTTCTGACCTCTATGTCTCTCAATCCATGCTCCCTCTCTCCCTTTCTCTCCCTCCTCCTCCCACCCTTTCTCTCTCACACACATACACACAACCACACACACACACACACACACACACACACACACACTCTTTCTCTCTGTGTGTGTTCCAGCTCCCAATCTCTCTTCTATTCTCTTCCTATTTTCCTGTTGGATAAGATAAATTTATATATATAACTGTGTGTATATCTTTTTTTTCCCTCTTAAAACCAACTTTCATATTGTCATGAGTAAGGGACAAGCATCACCTGTCATTCCCTTTTCCCTGTTTTCTCTTTCAACATAAAAGCTCTTACTTGTGTGCTTTTTTAATATAAGAAAATTTCCCCATTCTACCTTTCCCTTTTTCCTTCTTTTAGTATACTCTTCTTTTTCATGATCACCCCAACATAATTGACTCATCAATCTATGCCTTCTCTCTTTGTAAATTTCTTCTAAATGCCCTAAAAATGATAAAAGTTTTTAGGTGTTACATGTATTATCATCCCAAATAGGAATGTAAATAATTTAACTTTATTGATATCCTTAAACTCATATTTACCTTTTTGTGATTTTCTTGAATCTTCTCTTTGAATTTCAGATTTTCTATTCAGTTTTCATTTTTTTCAATAGAAATGCATGGAAGTTCTCTATTTCATTTAATACCCAATCTCTTTTCATTGAAAGATTACACTCAGTTTTGCTGGGTAGGTGATTCTTAGTTGTAATCTTGACTCTTTTATCTTCTGGAATATCTTATTTCAAGTCTTCTGCTCCTTTAAAGTGGAAACTGCTAAATCTTGTGTGATCTTGGCTGTGTCTCCATGATATTTGAATTGTTTCTTTCTTTCTGAAGTATTTTCTTTTTGACCTGGGAGCTCTAGATTTTGGCTAAAATATTCCTGGAAGTTTTTATTTTAGGATCTTTTTTAGGAAGTGATCAATGGATTTTTTCAAATTTTATTTTATCTAAGCTATCGGGGCAGTTTTCCTTTATAGTTTCTTAAAAGACGTTGTCTACATTCTTTTTGTGATTATGACTATCAGATAATCCAATAATTCCTAAATTATTTATCCTGGATCTATTTTTCCAGGTCAGTTGTTTTTCCAGTAAGGTATTTCACATTTTCTTCTGCTTTTTTATTCTTTTTTACTTTTGCTTATTGTTTCCTGATGTCTTATAGAGTTAATTGTTTATACATTTCTAATTCTAATTTTTAAGGAATTTTTTTCTTTGGTGAGCTATTTTATGTCTTTTCCTATTTAGCCAATTCTGTTTTAAGGAGTTCTTTCCTTTAGTTAATTTTGTACCTCCTTTCTCATTTGGTCAATTTTGCTTTTTTTTAAGAAGTTAAATTAAAATTTAATTTAATTTAAGAATTAAAATCTAATTATTTTCTTTATTAGTTCCTCTATCTTTCTCCCTCTTTCTCCCTCTCTCCTTCTTCTCTCCTATGTCCCTCCCTCCATGTCTATGTCTGTCTGCCTGCCTGCCTTTCTGTCTGTCTGTCTGTCTGTCTGTCTGTCTCTCTCTCTCTCTTTCTCTCTCTGTCTCTGTTTCTCTGTCTCTCTGTCTCTCTCTGCATCTCTCTCTTTCATATACCACCCACACACCCACCCACACCCACACACCCACGCAAAATTGTCAATGCTTTTTTTCATAATTCTTTTGAATCACTCACATTTCCCCCCAATTTTTCTTTGCCACTCATTTCTTTCTTTAACTTTTCTGGGAATTTGTGTTGATCTTATGTCTAATTAGCATTTTTATTTGAGCTTTTGTTTGTGGATTTTCTCAAGCTGTTGTATTTTTCTGGATTTATGTTTTGGTCTTCCTTGCCACAATAGCAGATTTCTATGATCACATTGCTTTTTTATTGTTTGCTCATATTCCAGTCTATTTCAGATCTTATTCTGGGATTCTGAAAATTTATGATTTTTCCAAGGTGGAATGATTTGGTGAGAGGTATGGTCATAGCTTTCCTGACCTGCATTCTGTCTTTGCCTGGGAAGTACTACTGTTCTGCAGTACTAACACTCCTTTTAGCACTGGAACTGTGACCAGGTACCCTGTTCTCCTGAAACACAAGAGCCAACTAGTGCTCCTCTCCAACTTAATGACTAAGGCTTTTGCTTTTTTTGAGCAACCACAAATATACTTTTCACCTTGAAACTGTGACCCAGAAGTATGTTTGGGCAATAGTTGCCAAGTAATGCCAGTATTACTCAGTGTCAGCAACAGGTCCTCTGTAACCTTTAAATTCTTTTAAAAATGTTTTAATTATGGAATAAAGCAAGCATTTCTATAGCATTGTAAAATTTTAAAAAAAGATGATTGCACATGAAAATGTAAATCTATTATATAAAACTTGCAATTCTTTTAAAATATACAATAAAATTATCAAGTAAATTTCTTTTTTTTCTTCCTCTCCCCTGTGCCCATGATTAGCATTAGATGCAAGTAGGTATAAGTGTGTATATATACGTATGTATGTATTTACATATATGTGTATGTATACATAAATATATGTATATATTTACGTATATGTGTATATATTTTATGTAATGTGAAATTATTCTATATATACTTAATTTTTTCATTCCTTTTTTGTGTACAGATAGTGTTTTTCTTCATATGTCCTTTGTAGCTAATTTGGATTTTTATAATATAACTTTTTTAATAATAGCTTTTTATTTTCAAAATATACGCAGAGATAGTTTTCAACATTCACTCTTGCAAATCCTTGTGTTCCAAATTTTTCTCCCCATCTTCCCCCATCCCCTCTCCTAGACAGAAAGTAAGCCAATATATGTTAAGCATGTGTGATTCCTCAATACGTATTTCCACATTTATCATTCTGCATAAGAAAAATCAGATCAAAAAGGAAAAAAAAAAAGAAAGAAAACAAAAAGCAAGCAAACAACAAAAAAGTGGAAATACTATGTTATGATCCACATTCAATCTCCACAGTTCTCTTCCTGGATGCAAATGACCTTCTCCATCACAAATCTCTTAGAATTAATCTGAATCACCTCAATGTTGAAAAGTGCTGTCTGTCAGAGTTGGTCTTCACATGTCTGTTGGAATGACTTCAGTTTCATTTTGGGGAAAGGAGCAGACTGTTGGTTTTTCTAAGAAGCAGATGAGACCTCATGTCTCTTATTTATCTCCTTACTGTAGAACAAACAAGAATCTCAGCAATAGTCCTTTGTTCATTTGGCAGTATGTTCAAAGTAAATGACTTGACTACTGACATAAGAAAAGAAATATAGGCATCCAGTATATAAAAATGAAATATTATTGTTGTTGACTTTTTTAATATGACAAAGTCGACTGTAACCTTAAAATATCTGCTCCAAGAAGGTGTTTCCATGCACATATTTAGACCATAAAAGATCCTTTGCTATATTTAAGCTCAGGAACAACATTGTTGAATAATCCTCCAGTGTTAAATGAGGTCAAAATAAAGAGATGTATTTGCCAAAACATTCATCCTAGAGAATGGTCTCTGCAGAATGCAAATGGAAGATAGAATCTCTACATTGTGAAGTCCTGCTGGTGCTCCCATTTGACATTATCTTTAATTTTTGAAACTTGACTCTAAAATCCCCCTAATGACATACATGCAATTTATGAAATCAACTAGGACTTGCAACAACCCCAAGCTGCCCTGTGACAACATAACGCATCATTTTAGCTTCCATGTTTTTCTAGGATGAATATAGACATATATCACGAAATGTCACAATTTGAAGAATCAAAATTTCTGAGAACTTATAGGCACTGAATAAAAAGTAGGTTGATGCTATGCAAATATGTATCTATTTCTAGTAAATAAATAAACATATATATATATATTTATATTTGCTAGTAAATGTATGATCAGAAAAGTAGATGCCATGTAATGATGGTAAAGGAGAACAAATGGATACATTTGATTGTTAAAAATCCTAGAAGAGGGGGCAGCTAGGTGGCGCAGTGTATAGAGCACCAGCCCTGAAGTCAGGAGGACCTGAGTTCAAATCTGGTGTCAGACACGTAACAGCTGTGTGACCCTGGGCAAGTCACTTAACCCCAATTGCCTCAGCAAAAAAAAAAAAAAAATCCTAGAAGAAAACTTCCAGTGTTTTAGAGGATTTAGGGAAGAACATGTATATGGAGAGGAAATAGAAGTTATGGATCGGTTGGTATCTGAACTTATAAAGGAATTATTGACAATGGTGAGGAGATTAAAGTTCTATCTAAGTTTCAATCATATGTAAGTAAAAATAAATAGACTCTTAAGTGAAGGCCTGCAGATAAAATTGTACATAAAAAGGCATATATGGAAATACATAACTTTCACACTAATGTGGAATGACATATTTTGGGAGAAGCCACTCCTTTGAGCAGGCCAATTAAAGAAAATCTATAAATCCACTTGACTTCAATTTTCTTTTGTTCTCATCCCCCACCTTTTGTTCAGAAAAATCTTGAGAGTTTGGTTGGTATGATTGAAAGGAACAAGGACAGTAGATGGAAACCGATCAGGGAATCATGTAGAAAATGCACTATATATGATTGACCCCAAATGATCTGAGATAATCATATTACTGCTTCAAATTCCTAGTTGCCTTTTGCCTTTCTTCCCCCTATTTTTTTTAAAGAAGAGATGACTATGGGTAATTTACCAGTATGAAATATATCCATATCTGACATAATAATGGAATATTAGGAGTATTTAGAGAGATAGTAATATAAGTCCACACATTCTCAACCATGTGGCAGCTATAGAGACCATTTCCTAGGCAGAATGATTCCAGAATCAATGAGGCAACAAGATTATATATCCTTATACCAAATAATATGATGTAATCAACCATCTCAAAAAAAAAAAGGCTCACCACCTTGTAAATCCATTAAATTGATCAAGAAAGTCCCCTAATCCCATCTCTACTCCCTGAGCTGGTTCTCTTCTAGGTAGGTTAGTCATTACTATACAAATATTTTGAATCTTATGAGTGTGTGTTTTGTTTTTGATATATTTGATCTTTAGCTCTAGGAATTCTTAAGAATAACATATTATCTTACCAAAAACATATATATATATATTTATATGGGGAGGATAATGAATGAAGAGAAGGTCATGAAAATTATACATTGGGGAACATGATCATTAGTTTTCCAGTAAGTTATAGAGGATTTCTTGAAGAAATTGAACTATATATGTTTATACAGAAACAAAAATGTGGACATGTGCATATCTTGGCTTTACATGTCTTTTTATACCTCAGAGATTATGTGAATACTTGAGTAAATTACCATATATGTCAAAATGCCTTTGCATGGGACAAAGTCAAGCTTGTAGATGCTAAAATTATGATTGGAACTTTATCAAAAGTTTGAGAAGCTAATGAGATTCTCTTAAACTTCCCTTGTTTCATCTTGGGTTTTATATATGGATAGGTTGATACAGATACATGTATATAGATAGATATAAACATAGATATAGATAGATAGTAAGTAAACCAAAACACAAATATCATTTCTCATCACCAAAATAAATGAATAAACAAATAGATGTAAAATTTATTATTATTAAGAGGGAAAGCCATGTTGAATGTTAACCAAATGTTCACAATAACTCAGATTTTCTTGTTACATCATAACTAATAATCACAATTACTTTCTGTAAACACATAAGTCCAAAAATTATAGCAAATTGCCTAAGACACAGCCTTTAATTATGATTTAAGCTAAAATTATTAATGACTATAGGAACTGGCAAACTGTTAACACAAATAAAATTTGGCTCTTAACTGTTATTTTAAAATTTTTATCCATCTCTCTTTCTCTCTGTCTGTCTGTCTCTGTGTCTGGCTATCTCTCTTTCTTTAGGGCCATCAAGCTAAAGCCTGAGAGTTAAAATTTTTTTCTAAATTTGAAAATAAATTTTATTTGGATATATCTAGCATTCAAGCCATAGTATGTTTTCCCTCGGGTTAATGCTATATTTGTGTAGCATTTTATATTTTATAGGAAATTTCACCCATATTGTGTCCTGTAAGATAAATTAGTTAAAATATGAATGTTAAAATGCTATATAAATACTATTCCAGCAATAGTACCACCACCACCACTACCGCTGACACTGCTGCTACAGCTACTACTATTACTACTAATACTGTTGGGGCTGCTACTATTACTACTGCTGTATTTGAGCTTCATATTAAGCTTGAGGTAAACGTGGTATCCATTTTATAAATAAGAAAACTGAAAAAAGGAACTTATTCAAGTTTACAGATATAGGAAGTCACAGAGTTGAGACTTTAACACAGGTCTTTTGATTCCAAGTCACTTCCCCCACCCCATGCCATTTAGATTCGCTTTGAATAAATAGGAAATATAAGAAAAGGTGGCAGAGATACTGTCAAGTTTTCAGAGTTGTATTATGGATACATGAGCCTTGGATCATTCTAAGGCATATGACTTTGAGAAGGTGACATTCTTGCCATTTTTGAGGAATAAACAGCATTCTCAGATTATAACATCTCTGAAATACACTTATAGTTTTATGAATATACATAGTATGTGTGTATAAATGTATATGTATATGTGTAGTAAATGTAAATGTATAGTAAATGTGTATAAATAAAACATATACACCTATAAATGCTACATATGTATGTATAACATAGTTCATGTACAATTATATATGCAAATACTGTGTATGTGTGTGTGTATGGGTGTGTGTTTTGTGTATGTATACTGAATTTGAGCAGCCAAATTACTCCATAGAGCTAAAAAACTCAAGTTTGGAGTTATTTTGTTCTTGCTTTTAGGCAGGACCAGAACTAGCCTGAAATACTCTGGTACCTTGTCTTTATGCAGGTATTCTTACCTACAGATTCTGAATTCAAGCTTATAAGCTTTTTGGGTTATTAGTATTGAACGGTTATTAGGTAATAGCCTCTAGTGCAATGCCTCTTATCATAATATGATGAAAAGTGATCAAGAAAAGTGCTTTGTTTTTTAGGGCTAGTGAATAAAGACATATATTTCAATTTCCCCACAGGGAATTCTCTGCTGATACTTTAATTTGTGCATGAGTTAAATGGGCAAAGGAAAACATCATGATAAATTGGAAGAGAATTTTATTAATCTTTAATATGATGACCTGGAACTTAGCTGTATGATTCTTCTTTACATTAATGGTTATCATGGGGATAAATGATCATATATTTAGAGTTGGTAGGGATCTTAGAAGTCATCTAGTACAATCTCTTTATATTCCAGATGAAAATTTTGGCATCTGGGGAGGCTAAATTTGTTGAACACAAACAACAGAGCTTGCATTTGAACTTGTCTCCAAATGAAAGCCATTTTTGTTTTTTACTTGTTGTTTGTTTTTGTTTCTTGGTTATTTAAGTGGGAGTTAAGTGAGGTACACATGAAATCATTTCCAACTCCATAATTTTATAATTTTGAGTGTCTATGACAGACAATGAGAACTTCAGAATGCTTTCTATATTTCAGGAAAATCAAGATCTGAATTTTTTTTAAATATCTATTTTATATGATCTTGTCATTCTACCTCTATAACATTCCTCATGTTTGTTCTCTTCTCCATCCATGCAGTTGCCACTCTAGTTCAGGCTTTCATCTCTTGCTTGGATTGGTCTTTTTCTCAAAATTCAGCCTTCCCCTCCCCATTCCCCAATCCATGTTCAACATGGCTGGCAAAGTGTGTTTACCTGAATCACAGGTCTGACCATTATTGAGCTCTACTTACTAAACTATAATTGTTCTTTATGATCATATATAAATTCTTCTATTTGGCAATCAAAGCTGTTTACAACCAAGCCATTTCCTAGTTTTCTAATTGTTAAATACATTATTTTCTCATAATTGTGCTTTGGGCATGCTGGCCTGCTTGCTTTCTCTGACAGCTCTACCCAGGACCTTATCACTTTTATGCCTGGAATGCCTTCTTTCCTCAAATCCATTTCTTAGAATCCCTGACTTCTTTCAAAATCAACTCCAGCAATACTTTGTATAAGAGGCCAGGCACTAGTCCCACCAGAAGTTAGTATCTTT
This sequence comes from Myrmecobius fasciatus, assembly GCA_023553655.1. NCBI lineage: Eukaryota > Metazoa > Chordata > Mammalia > Dasyuromorphia > Myrmecobiidae > Myrmecobius > Myrmecobius fasciatus. Next base: position 32,237 of record JAJPUD010013119.1, on the reverse strand, counting down.
CTATCTAAAGTTACCTTATATCTACATTGTGGGTGTTTTGTATACAAATAACACTTTGTCACACTTTTTGTCAACAAGAAGTTCAATGGTACACCAGATTGAGTGCAAAGGCAGTATACAAGGAGACCTAAATTTAAGTACAATCTCACACACTTAATAACTATGTTACTCTGAATAATTCATTTAATCTTTGTTTGCCTCATTTTTGAAACCTATAAAATGAGAAAAATGCCATTGATTTCCCAATGTTGTCTGTTTGAGATATTTTTAAGTGGCACAAAAGTAGCTAATTAATGTTTTCTTTCTTCCTTCCCTCCTTCCTTTCTTCTTTTTTTCATTCCTTCCTTCTTTCCTTCCATATAGGTATACATGTACACATTCCCTCCACATTGTTATTGCCTTGAAATTCTCTCTCTCATTTGACTCAAATTTATAAGAATTCAATCCACTCTCCAATTGATAAATGGTCAAAGGATATGAACAGACAATTTTCAGATGATGAAATTAAAACTATTTCTAATCATATGAAAAGATGCTCCAAATAAGTATTTATCAGAGAAATGCAAATTAAGACAACTCTAAGATACCACTACACACATGTCAGATTGGCTAAGATGACAGGAAAAGATAATGATAAATGTTGGAGGGGATGTGAGAAAAGTGGGACACTGATACATTGTTGGTGGAACTGTGAATGGATCCAATCATTCTAGAGAGCAATTTGGAACTATGCTCAAAAAGTTATTAAACTATGCATATCCTTTGACCCAGCAATTTTTCAATTGGGCTTATATCCCAAAAAGAATTTAAAGGAAGGAAAGGGACCTGCATGTGCAAAAATGTTTGGGGCAGCCCTTTTTGTAGTGGCTAGAAACTGGAAACTGAATGGATGCCCATCAATTGGAGAATGGCTGAATAAATTATGGTATATGAATGTTATGGAATATTATTGTTCTGTACGAAATTACCAGCAGGATGATTTCAGAGAGGCCTGGAGAGATTTGCATGAACTGATGCTAAGTGAAAAGAGCAGAACCAGAAGATCATTATACACAGCAACAACAAGACCATATGATGATCAATTCTGAAGGACATGGTTCTCTTCAACAATGAGATGTTTCAAACCAGTTCCAATTGTTCAGTGATGAAGAAAGCCATATACACCCAGGGAGAGCCCTATGGGATCTGAGTGTGGACCACAACATAGCATTTTCATGCTCTCTGTTGATGTTTGCTTGCATTTTGCTTTCCTTCTCAGGTTTTTTTTTTTCTTGTAGATACAATTTTTCTCGTACAGCAAGATAACTATATAACTATGTATAGATATATTCGATTTGCCATATATTTTAACATAATTAACATGTATTAGACTACCTCCCATCTAGGGGAGGGGATGGGGGGAAAGGAAGGAAAAATTTGTAACAGAAAGCTTTGTAAGGGTCAATATTGAAAAATTACCCATGCATATGTTTTGCAACTAACAAGCTTTAATAAAAAAATTCTCTCTCTCTCTCTCTCTTTCTCTCTCTCTCTCTCTCTCTCTCTCTCTCTCTCTCTCTCTCTCTCTCCCCTTCTCTCTCTCTCTGTCGCCGTCTCTGTCTCTGACTGTCTGTCTTTTTCTGTCTCTGTCTGTCTGTGTCTGTCTCTTTCTTTCTTTCTCTCTCTCTCCCTCTCTCCTTTCTTTCTCTTTCCTCCCTCTCTCCTTCCCTATTTCTCTCTTTTCTTCCTGACCATAAGTCCATCCCTCTATGCACCATACCACCAGCTACTTTCCAAATGATGGATGATTTCTAAATATCTAAGGGTCACAGTGGTGCATATATACATACAAATCAAGGATTGAAAAGATAGACTAGCTATTTCTAATCTTTATCCCTGTCTTTTAATTTAATTTTGTCCTGTTTTTATTTTATTTTGTTTTGTTCTTTTTTGATCAAGACCTATAAATTCATCTGTGTAGGGAACTTCTACTTATAAACATCTAAAAGAGTTTTTGAGAGTTGTCTGAAAGGTACTGGCTTTGTGGCTCTAAGTTAGTTACCCTCAGATATTTTGCAGGTAAATAAAGCCATAAATTACAAAACAGATAGTGTTCCATTTCATAGAGGAAGTTCCCCATTGGATCCAGTTAGAAACAAAATGCTGACATACTGAAATGGCCCCCTTTCAATTTCTCTAATAGATGTTTTATCTCTATCCCCCTTCTGGTTGCTAGCCCAGATGAGCATTGGGTAGGCTGTTTTATTTAGGACATCTCTTAGAGTGACTGAAGTGTCAGAATGCATCAGGTATGCTGCTGGAGGCACCAGCTGTACTGAAGGAGTGATGCCCAAAACATCTGGGACGTTATTCAGTATGAAAGGGGCTGAATATGGAAATTTGTCATGATAGAGACAAGATGTATGCATCTCCTTTGATAAAACCTCAAGCTTGTGTGGCTTTAGGGTTCTTTCCTCATATTTAGACAGCACAAAATTTCAATTGACAATTTTTTTTCTTGTAAACTTTTAAACCAAATTGTCTTTGAGATCTTTTCTTGATTATTTGTTCTGGGAAGAAGGTTGTGATAATTGAAGGTTTTAGTTTGAGTACCAAATTAAGCATCACAGAGGGTGACTTTTATGATCTGTTGATTTTATATGATCAAAAAAATCTTGTAATTGTATTGTTTCCCCTCCCACTCTTTTTTCTTGGGATCTGCATAATAAGGTGGACTTTTTTTGAAATGAAAGGTTTGGAAGCAGAGCTTTCAGCTTTTGGGGCAGAATCTTCTAAAGTTGGACTACAAACAGGATTTTGACCCTAAGTCAATAATAATGAAAGAAAATACTGGTACAAATCTCATTATTCTGGGTGGAGTATGATTGTTACAAAGAGAAGCAATCTTCTGCAATGGTGATAATATTGTAAGATTAAAGTATACATATAAAGATAATTAACCAATCTTACCAATATTAGTACGAATCAGTTGTTTATCCTTTGGACATAAGCAGAAAAAATGTTATTTAAACAAAGTAAAAGGAAATAAACTAGTGCAATTTTGTTTTAATTTAATTCTTACAACATGCATTTTTCCATGGTGACTTAGTATTCTTCTGTCATATCTCATAACCAATCAATTGCCAATCAATTAAGTTGTCCGTTATTTTCCCAAAATATGTTTTGCATGTATGACCTTCTCACAACTCACAGGACCACCAGTATAGTTGCAGGCCCTTACCACTTCTTATCTGGGCTATATTTCATTATCTTTCAGATTGTTCTCCCTACTTTTCAATCTCTGTCCTCTCCAATTAATAATCTACATAACTGTCAAAAAATATTCCTAAAACACAGATCTAACTATTTCACTGCTTTATCAAGATCCTTCACTGGTTCCCTATTACCTCTTAAATAAAATTAAATTAAATGAAAAACTCATTCAAAACTTTTTATAATCTGACTATGGCCCATCTTTCCAGGCTTAGTTCATATTATTTTCTACAATGTATTTTATTTTACAACTATATTGGACTCCTTAGTGTTCTGAATATACAATATTCCATATTTGTGGGCTCTTCCAAATGCCTAGAATTAATTTATTTCTACCTTTTAGCATCCCTAATTTCTTTAAGGTCAACTCAGGCACCAACTCCTGCAGAAAGCTTTCTATAGCTCTTTAACTCCTAAAATTACTAAGTTACCATATTTTTGCATATACTTTTAATCTGTCATTTATCTACCCATCTATTTACCTATCTTTTTCTCTTTCCTTCTTCTCTTCCTCCCTCTTTCCTTCAGTCCCTCTTTCCTTCCTTCCTTCCTTCTTTCCTCCCTCCCTCCTTCCCTCTCGTCCTGATTTCCTGTCTGTCATTTTTTCCTTCACCTTTTCCCTCTCCCTGCCTTCCTCCTTCCTCATCTTCCCTCCCTTCCTCTTCATCTCTCTTCTTCCTCCCTTTCTCTCCCTCTCCCCCTCTCCTCCTCCTCATCCTTCTCTCTCTCTCTCTCTCTCTCTCTCTCTCTCTCTCTCTCTCTCTCTCTCTCTCTCTCTCCCCTTTTTTCCTTTCTTCCTATCATTTCCAGTAGAATATAAGTTCCTCAAGGACAAGCACTGTTTTCTCTCTTTTACACCCCTACACATAGGAGAGTTTTATCCATATAACTTATTAAGGGCTTAATTCAATTAAATTGGAAACCAAACGCATGTCTAAAGAGCCCAACTGGCTATGTGCAGTCTTTAGGTTATTGTTCTAGTAGTTTCATTTAATTAAGAAAGTGCACTTACTTTGTAATTTATTGGTAGCTTTCTTATGCTCTTGAGACTACAGGGGAAAAAATAAAGTATTTGCAGAAATTGATTCTGTTCTTTAGTCATGTTACAATCTCCCTGGTAGATGAAAGGTAGATGAAAGATAGCTTCTAACACACTGCCTTATTTTTTTCTGTTTAAGTTTAAGTTGAGAGAATGATCTCTGAGGACTTCTTTAAATAATCTCTCCCACTTAGAAACCAATTTTTTTCATTACTCCTTTTGGCATTATGAATCACCTGTTGCTATAAACCTGGGCTGGGTCTGTGTCCCCATTTTCTTCTATCTTTTCAGACCAGGTTTTGAGCAACTAATTGCTTCGGTTATTATTTTATTATAATCTCTCTCTCACTCTCTCTTTCTCTTTCTCTGTTTCTCTCTCTCTTTTTCTTTCCTTCCTCCTTCCCTTCCAACTTCTCTCCTTCTGAATTTCTTTTACTCAGATTCCTAAATAGGAAAAAGGACATGGGTTTCTAACATCTCTTCCTCTCTGGTTAATCTTTGATTAACCAGAAATTAGGACAATATTATTCTTTGGATTTTCTAAAGATTATTTCTTCTAGTAATTGTATTTGGACAGCTAAGTGGTATAGTGGATAGCATTCTGGGCCTAGAGTCTGGAAGAACTAAATTCTAATCTAGTCTCAAACACAAAGTATGTGTTCCTAAAAACTTATTTAAACTCTGTCTGCTTCAGTTTCCTTATCTTTATAATAAAATTACCCCATAAGATTGTTTTAACAAAGGAGATTTTTGTGAAGGGTTGGCACAATATTTGGTATATAGTAGATGATTAATAAATGTTTTTTTCCCTTCTACTACGGAAGGTTTACAAGTGAAGATTCATTTCATCAATTTATAGAAAGAATGAAAGATAAAGTTGATAATATTTAATCATTGAAATTAGAATTCTCAGGATCATAGACTATCAGAGCTGAAAGGGTCTTCAGGATATCCCATCCAATTCATCACTCATGAGAATTCCCTATCTAACAAGTAGTAGGTAGCTTCTGCTCAAAGCATCCAATGATCTAGTTAGTAATTCTTAAAGAAATCTATTCTCTTTAGCATGATTGTAATTATTTGAATGTTTTTTCCTTATGGTTCCTTAGTTTTTTCTTTCCTAAATCTGTCTTTGAAACTTCAACAATCAATAATTGAAAAGCCAACTATAGCTTAAAAATATGAAAAATGGTGAGCCTTTGGGGTCTTACTCCCCTCCCTTATAAGTAGCTGACAATATGATGAGCTTAAAAATAGTTATAATACTTTCCTTATGGTGAGCAGGTAGAACAACAGTTTTTACTTCAAATAAAGGTGGGGAACAAGTACAATGTATCAAGTACATTGATCTTCAGGCTAAAAAGTTATTAAATAAAATTGGTTAAAAGAGAATTGAAACCTAAGGTAAAGGAAGAGTTGGTGAGAGAGCATATAGTTTTTCAAAATGAATAAATGTGTCCTGGATTGTGGAGTGGAAGGAAGGGGATCTGGTGCATCTAATTATGGATCCTATGTCAATAATATTTGAGGATTTGCCTGAAGAATGGTGGAAAAAATCAAAACAGATACACATTGTCCTGATTTTCAAAGTAAGAAAAAGGTATAGTCTATACCCTATCAATTAGTGATATTAATTTTGATTCCTTGAATTATTCTAGAGCATATTTTTAAGAAAAGTGATCACAAAGAACCTGCAATCATTGATTCTTTACCAGAATTACTGTTTTGGTTTGTGTCTCTTTCTCTCTGTCTTTTTGGGTATGTATAAAATGCAATTGCACCTGTCTACAATGTCTACCCCTTCCCATCCTCTTTCCTTTCTACTATCCTAAAAAGTAAGAAAGATTTTCATACCCAACTGAATGTGTGTCTTATTCCCCCTTTGAGTCAATTCTTCTAGGGCTGTCCTAGAGGGACCCTTGTTCTGCTCAAAGTCTTATTTGTTTTTCACTTATCTATGTTTCCCTGAGACACAATTTTGCCTTTTTTGGTGGGGGAAATGCTAAGAGTTTGGAGTTTTCTGACAAACTGTGCCACTTCCCAGAATCCCCCTACTAATTTTCTGTGATCAGAATCTTTTTTCTTTTATTTGCTCATTTCTGAAATCCATTACTTAACTTGCAATTCTTTGCTAAATAGGACTCTCCTTCCAGGATGGAGGATGCATTGTCCCAAGCTTTAGGGCTTTTGTGCAACTGTTTTCAGAGATACTTCAGTTTTTTCAAAGTGGTATGATCTAAGGAGAGGTATATTTACTACTTTTCTAGTCTATGCTCTGGTCTGTGAACTCTTTTCTGGACTACAAGGTTTCTGTTCCACTGTGACGACCTGGTCTGTCAGGCTAGTGTTCCTTTCACCCTAGGACTTCCACTTAGTCCTGCCTTAGTACTAGTAAGGAGACCCCTTTTATCTCCTTCTGATCAGCTGTTTGATCTCCTTATCATCTCTGTGCTGAGAGTTCTGGAAACTACCACCACTGCTGTTGATTCAGTGATTCCCAAGGCCCATCCTTGATTTGCTGGGACTGGGATTGTTCTGGTGTTGCCTGACAAACTTTCCTGCAGACCTTCTGATTTGTTTTTGGAGTCTCTGGGCTAAGAGGTCTAGAAACTGCCACTATTGCTACTGATTCAATTATTCAGATACCTGCTCCTGGTTTGCTGGGGCTGGAGCTATGCTAGCACAGCCTGCACCAGACTGAGCTCCACTCTCAACCTGGCTTTACAGATCTTTCCCACCCACCTTCCAAGTTTTCCTGGTCTGGAAACCTGTTTTACTCTGTCTTTTTGCATTCTAACATTCTAAAATTTGTTTAGAGTCACTATTTAAAATATTTGGAGGGGTTGAGGGAGAGTTGGGATGATGCCCTCCCTTTATTTATAAAAAAAATCTTGGCACTGCCTTCACCTCTCTCATTTCTTAGACCAGATGCATATTTTCTGAAAGTTGTTTTTGCCATCTCCACTTATATGCATCTTTGCATTCAAGTCATTCAAATATAAATTGATTAAATTTGTAAGATTGTACTGAATTCTAAGATGATCAAATTATCAAAAAAAAAATAAGTAGTGATTTTTGTTGTCTTTTGAAAGATGAAAGAATGAACTCAGCAAAGTTTTTTGCTTTACTTGTTTGCTTTTGTTTTTGCTTTTTGCCTCTTCAAGGAGAAGCTGTGAATCATCTTTCTATTTAATGGCAATAGTTTTTTTTTTAACTGGTTTTCTTCATATGAGAAATGGTCTATCTTGATATGATATAGATTCTCCAGTAGAATGTCTGCTTGTCAATATTTATAAGGGACTATGCATTTAAAACAATGACAACTGAGTTAATGTTTATAAGTAGCCTACAAACTATATGAAACTTCAGATCATGTATCACTTTTTCAACTACTTGGTACACAATTCTATGTCATCTTTTCTATTAAAAACTGTGACGTCCCTAAGAGGAGAACTAATTTTTTCCTTTCTATTCCCAGCATGTAATATAGTCCCTGGCATATAGTAAATACTTAATAAATGCTTATTGGTTAACTGTTCTTGCTACTATCAATATAGACTATAGAAAGTGCATTTACAGAGACTGAGGTTACTTTATGTGTTCATTTGTGTCATTCATGATTTTCCATGACCAAAAAATTAATCACAAAGTGATCATTCTATTACTGATGACCCTCTCTGTGATTAGGTAGGCTGCTCTTCAGAAAGCAGAGACTGTCTATTGTCTTAATTATAATTATACTCAAACTCTTTCCAGTGTCATAGAATTTTCCAGGCTTTGTAGCAGCCTGGCATGAAGTTGGCATGGATTTCAAGAATTTAAAGTCCTCTTCATGCCATAATGAGGCATAAGATTAGGATTTTTTGGAAGGGAGCAAGAATCAGCAAGAAAAATTTAGGACAAAAATTCATTCCACTTCTTTTGATAAGGTTGAGTGAAACAGAAAATGAGAACTCCCCTTGAAATCCATTGGGAAAGAAAAAAAATCAAAACATTGTTCAAATATCTCTCAATTTGATATTATGTAGATAAATATTTTCTATTTCCAGTTTCTAACCAGGATGGGAAACAAACGTACCATACTACCACTGGAGAAGCTATGTTTGTGGTAGCTCTGGCCTGAAGCAGAGGTAGAAGTGCCAGAAATTTCATAGGAAAGACTGTTTTTGGCCAGCTTTTAAACTCACTTTGGCTGATTCAAATAGTCTGGATAAGATTCAGAGAAGCATTTGAACTTTTGGTTTTACTAGCACACTAAAAGTGAACTTTGAACTTTCTGAGATTCAGCTAGCCTTACTTGTCACTGTCTTCTCATTGTTTGCAGCTCATCTTTCAGAGAAGAGCCATTTTCAATGACAGGCCTCTGGCTTTCCACATTCTGACTCTGGAGCTTTTCTCCATCCAATTCCATCTGGGCAACTTTGCAAAGCTTTGCAATCCTTCACATGTTTCAGATGCTTCATACGTATTGAAAGAAAAATTCCATTCATTCTGCAAAATTATTCTAGATATTGATTATTCTCCTTTTGAGGAAAGGTGCTAGGAATTTTGATTCTATGTAAGTATAAATTCCCTCATTCTTAGAGATGTCCCAGAATGTAATGAGCTGCCCCAAATGGAAGTGAGTTCCTTTTATGTCTTGAAGTGAAGGTTTCTTTAGAATGCTGTTAAAAAGGATTCTTGGGTAAGACCTGATAACCTGGACCTAAAACCCTTCAATCCTTCATGAAATGGTATAAAGGTCTTTCCAACAATATTATTTCACAATCTGGAGTCTTTATGACTTAATTTAGTGAGAGAGAAGCCTAAAAACTGAAATCTAACTTCCATTAATGATACTCCATTAATAGTCATAGATCCAAAGTTAAATGCCATGTAATTATGTGTGAACCAGTCTAACATTCTTGCTGCACAATTGAGAGAAATGAGATTCAGGAAGGTAAGAGAATTGCTCACAGTCACTTTGGTAGTGAATGACAGAGAAAGGATTTGAACCCAGGCCCCTGAGTCCAAAAGTAATATATTATTTACCATGGCTAGCTGCCTTTAAAAGACTCTTCTATTGAAAGCACACATACATACATGTAATAAGTGCTACTAAGGGTCTATTAAGTACAAGTCACTCTTCTGGCCTGTGGAATATAAAGTGAAAAACAAAGCTTTTTGAAGGAGCTTAGATTCTATAGGGGAAAGCAACATGGAGACAGATGTTAGTACAAAGCAATTTGTAATGGAAGGGTTAAAGGAGAGATGGCACTTATATTACAATAGCATGTTGTGGCATAACAGGGAAATAAGTTCCCTTCTTCTCACCTACCCAGTTTTTGGAGGGCTTCAAATAGTAAATGACTATTTCTTGGGTATGGTTGAGTGGTGAAAACTTTCATCTATGGTTTGGACTAAATGGCTGCTGAAAGACTTTCAAATTTTGTGATATTGGAGCATGTAAATCAAAATATGCTTGACTTTCAAAAAAAAAAGGAACAGAGCAGGGTCTGCAAACTATAGGCTGCTGAGGCCAGATAAAATTCTGGATAGTTGGCAAACATTAAGAAAAGGAAACATTGATTACAAAGATCCATTATGGTTTCATCCAGACATAGTCATAGAGTCCCTGCTGGAATCCCTTCTTTGCATTTCTCTCTGTTCCAATCTATCCTATTAGCTGCCAAGATGGTTTTTCTAAAGCACAGATCTGACTGTCACCCTTAGGCCCAATAAACTCCAAAGACACACCCTATTATTTCCATGATCAAATATAAAACCCTCTGTTTTGGTTTAAAATCCTTCATAACGAGGGCCCTTCCTATCTTTCAAATCTTTTTATATGGTACCACCCTCCATAAACTTTATGACCAAACTACATTTATAGTTCCTCCAAAAAATATTCTATCTCCAATTTCCGCACCTTTTTTACTGGCTGTTTCCTATGTAAAAAAATGTTTGCAGGAGTTTGAAGGACTACAATAAAGATGCAGAATTAAATGTGGTCAGTTTGGTCCTACAGGGAAGAACCAGAAGCAAAGGTCAGAACTTGTGAAGATACAAATTTAGGTTTGGTGTTATGAAAAATTTCCTAACAATTAGAATTTTCTAAAAGTGCAATAGACTCCCTTGAGAATGACTGAATTCCTCTTAAGAGGGATTTAAGCAGAAGTTATATGATCATTTATTGTATACTATAGAGGAGAGATTTCAAACATGAAGTATTCAATATCCCCAAATGTGGCCTGAAACAGATTAAAATAAAATTGGAAAATTTTAACAAGATAAATAAAAATGCAATAAATCTCAGATAACATTATATTTTAAAACTAAATCAACATGTAACTGACAAGGATTATTAGGTACAGAGAAATGTATTCTTCTTTTTCCATTCCTATCTATTTGAGCTTGATGTCACCAATGCAGAGCCTATCAGTTGGACTAAATAGATATTACAGACCTTCAAAATTTCAAATTCTGTGATTCTGTGATTTTGTTGGTATGGGTTTCTTTCCTTGGGACAGATTAGAACTGAACAAAAAACTAGTAGATAAAATTAGCTAGTTATCTGCTTCTAAGACAGGTTAAGTGAAATTTGTCTGCAATCATAAAGCTACTATGTCAGAAGCAAAGATTTGGCCCCAGGTCCTTCTGACTCTGAGTGTAGCATGATGTTGATTATTCCATGTTGTTTTCTCTTTAACAGTAGTAAAAGCCTGAAATAATGCAATCATCCCCAAAAGAGGATATTAGTCTTGTTCTTATATCACTATTTTAAAAGAATTAACTGCCTTCGAATTAACATAAGACCAATTGAGATAATGTATATGAAGGGTTTTACATATAAAGCATTTTATATATGTAAAGCATTATATAAATTTAAATTAACATCATTATAAGCAAATATAACTTTAACATCACCAGCAGCCACTGTTGTGTTTACACACTGAAATCCACAATGTCATTTATAGGGGTCTCTAGAAGGCATTTTTCTTTACATTTGAGTTTATTCTGAATAATATATTAAATTTTTAAACATTTGTTTCCCAAACCCTAAGGATTATATACTAGGAAGCATTACTTCTATCTTTTTAGCTCTAAGTAATGCCACATTTCCCCCTCCTGCCCATGAAGATGTTACAACATTTTTCATAAAAATCTGGTATTTTTGCATACTTTTACACAGTATATATCAAATCATTGTGTCCCATGTATAAATCTGATTGGACAAGTACGTTAGCTTTTTTTTTTCTTAATATGATTATTTGTCTCATTTTTGTAGAAACAGATATCGAGACCACACTTGTGGCATCACTGGTCTAAGGAACTCCTGAATTGGTGAACTAATCTTTTTAAATTTATGCTCAGAGAGACTTGCCTATAGAGCACCAAGAAATTAAGTAACTTGTCTGGGGTCAAATAAGCAATATATGTGAGAGACAAGATTTAAACCCAGATCTTCCTGACTTTCACACTGCCTCTCTTTGTCACATTGATGATCATGACATTTCCTGACATTTAAATCTGAATTCATATTGTCACAAAAACCTGCAGAAAGAAGGTCTCCAAGAAGAAGAAAAGGAATTCTCCTCAAATTTTAGATACAGCAGAGCTATAGCTTTCTCCTTGCTTGGCCCTGGAAGTACAGGATTATATTCCAATTGGCTAGAATAGAAATAGAAGGAGGAATAAATATGACAGCTCTGCCCATAAGTTTATCATCATTCTTTATGTCCCCAATCCTGACTCTCAGTTTTTCATTGGTTCCTTATTGCTTTTAGGATAAAATACTAAATCTTCAGCTCAGCATTTACATCAGTATCCTTTTGTTAACCTTTCCATTCTTATTTTGTATGACACCTCACTCACTCTCCAGACAATTACTTTGTGCCTATTTGTTGGTTCTTGTATATGACACTCCATCTCCTGCTTCAGTGATTTTCAGAGTTCCACACTTCTGAAATGTTCTCCATCCTTTCTTCCATTTCTTACAATTTTCCTTCACTTTAAGGTGAGACATAGACTTTCCCTACTAAGATTTTTCTCAATGTTCCCATCCAATTGTAGGCATTCTTTTGGGCATTACTTTGAATGTACTTAAGTTTTTATGACATCCCTCATTCCCTTTATCTCCAGCAGAATGCAAAATCTTCATTGTACTACTGGAGTGCTTCTTCCTCATCTTCCCCAGTACCCTAAAGGGACTGTACTAGTTGTTTACTCCTTTTGCAGTCACTATCACTGACTCAATACTATCACTACTACTACTACTACTACTACTACTACTACTACTACTACTACCAGTACTATTACTGCTATTATGCCTACTACTACTATTAATAATAATAATAAAGTTAGAATTTATATAGAGATTTAAGATATGCAAATTTCTTGATATAGTGTAATACAGTCTTTGAAACAATCCTTCAATTTTACATGCCCTTATTATCCTCATTTTACAAATGAGGAAATTGAGGCTGAGAGAAATTAAGGAACTTTTCCATGATCACATTACTAATAAATATCTGAGGCAGAATCCAAAACTGTTCCTTCTTGATTCCAAGTCCAATGCACTATTCATTCTACCAAGTAACTTCCTCTATAGTACCTTCCAGCAATAAATCCTGCTATTTTAGGGACCATGTTCTAGTGAGTTTGCAACTAGTACTAGTGTTTTAAGAATGCCAGTTGGTCCAGGATATTTGGCATAAATTCTAGCTCACTGATATTCTCCCATTTCATATTTTGCTGAGTGATTCTCAAGTCAAATATTTATCTAAGGGCTAAAATAGATATAGAATTATTGTGCTAGATCATGTAGTAAGGGATCTAAAATATGACTTATGGGTCAAATGCAATTTGCTTGATCTTAGATTCTTTTTTTCATTCTTCAGTCCTTTCTGTTGTGTTTGCCTCTTCATTATCCCATTTGGAGTTTTCTTAGCAAAGATACTTAAATAATTTGCTGTTTCCTTCTCCGGCTTATTTTACAGATAAATTGAGGTAAGCAGGTTAAATGACTTGCCCAGGATCACACATCTATTAAGTATGTGAAGCTAGATTTGAACTCAAAGAGATGAGTCTTTCTAACTCCAAAATTGGCACTATATCCATTACACTACCTACTTGCTCCTAATTTCAAATTGTAGTCTGCTTTAAAAAAAAGTGCTTCAACCACTTCCCTGCACAAAACAAATTTTATCTAATTTAGTATTAGACTGGAAGGGTCTAAACACTTTCCTTATAAAATTGGCTATTTTTGTTGCAACATATAACATTAAGAGGCTTCATTTAGAATTTATCAATTAGAAATTATAATTGATGTTAGTGGAACTGTGAATGGATTCAACCATTCTGGAGAGCAATTTGGAACTATGCTCAAAAAGTTACCAAACTTTGATCCAGCAGTGTTTCTATTGGGCTTATATCCCAAAGAGATTTTAAAGGAAAGGGACCCACAGGTGTAAGAATGTTTGTGGCAGCCCTTTTTATAGTGCCTAGAAACTGGAAACTGAATGGATGACCATCAATTGGAGAGTGGCTGAATAAGTTATGGTATATGATATTCATATTTCTGTAAGAAACGACCAGCAGGATGATTTCAGAGAGGCCTGGAGAGACTTGCATGGACTGATGCTGAGTGAAATGAGCAGGAGATTATTATACACGGCAACAGCAAGACTATATGATGATCAATTCTGATGGACATGGTTCTCTTCAACAATTGTTCAGTGATGAAGAAAGCCATATACACCAATGGAGAGGCCTGTGGGATCTGAGTGTGGACCACAACAGAACATTTATATGCTTTCTGTTGATGTTTGCTTGCATTTTGTTTTCCTTCTCTGGTTTATTTTTTCTTTCTAGATCTGATTTTTTCTTTTGCAGAAGATAAAACTGTATAAATATGTATACATATATTGGATTTATCATATATTTTAACATAGCTAATATGTATTGGACTACCTGCCATTTAGGAGAGGAGGTGGGGGGAAGGAGGGAAAAATTTGGAAAAGAAGGTTTTGCAAGGGTCATTGTTGAAAAATTAGCTATGCATATGTTTTGCAAATAAAAAGCTTTAATTTAAAAAATGGGAAAATGAAATAAAAAAAGAAATTGTAATTGAAGCTAAGCATAACTATATAGTTAAATTTATTTACTTTCCCTTCTCATAGATTCTTGATTATATAGCCCACTCTTGCAGGATACAGGTATCCTTAATCTAGTCCATTCCACTTTCCTCGACCAGGCCCCAACTAAGCTATCTCAGCAGACCATTAAAAATATTGGGGTAAATTTCTGTTCTTAAGGAAAAGTCCTTTTATATGTAGTTTTTGGAGGTAACATGGATAGGAGTGGGACTGAGGGCAAGTTGGTTTTCCTTTTGGGACTTCACTTCCGACCCACTGAGGGACATCCAAAAGCTATCTAAACCTGCTTGTTCAGTTCTTAGACCCCATATAAGGGAAAGCAGTGTTCTCCATATGGATCACTCAGAGCATGCTTGTTGACATTGGCAGGCACCCAGTTGTCACAATGTATTGCACAAGGATGTCAGGGTTAGTGATAAATCAATGAAACAATCATCAGGGTGCTTTTATTTTCTGGGAAGTAACTGCTACATGGAGACAATGTCATTCTTTAATGGTGTCAGTGGAATAGTTCTGGATTAGGTTAAATCAAACATTAATTTAACTAATTCAAGAACAGGGTCTATTTCACAATTTTCTAGTCCTCCTAACATCCTTAACTTCTTACGTTTTAAATTAAGGAATAAATGCAGGTAATCTTTAATGTAAACTAAACCAAAACTATTCCTGGGTTAAAATTATGAGATATATCAATGCTCCTCTTTTAGACTATACACACATATACACACATACATGCACACACACACACACAGAATAATATATACATGTTCTGCCTTTGCCCTTACTTATATTAGTTTGGTTAGTCTTCCAAGTGCTGCTCATCTTTTCTCCTCTTCTTCCAAAAAAGCCAGTACCTGTGCCTGAACATTTTATCAGGTCTACTTGCCTGATAAGATTCCTAGTGTGATCATCAAAGGAGATTTAACTGTTGCAGCTGTTGACAACATTTACTAGCAGGTGTAGTAGAGATCAAACCTATATGTTAGTCGTTACAATGGTACCTTATGATGTTTCTGCCAGAAATATCTTTTCTAAAAGTTGCTTATGTACGTTCCAACCTAGTTATTAGTGACCTTCTGTGAAAAGAGGTACGGATAAAGAATTTAATCAAATTCATCTTTTTTTGGGGGGGAAGAGATTTTTAGAAAGCAAAATTAGTCAAACTGAGAAAAAATGGGGGAAACATCACAATCTATAAATAGCTACTAATTTACATTGGTTTTGTACCACCATCTTATTATTATGATGAACATATATGTCTTTGTAGGTTTTCTCTGTAAATAAAAATGCTATTAAAGGCAAATGTAGAATGCTATGGATTTTGTGTTCAGAAAGTAACTTGTCTATTCTCATTTTTTGTGCCTTCTTAGTAACCCTACACATAATCTAGGAGTTGTAGAAATGTTTGGCAAATAGGCCTACTTAGTTTGGAGGCACCTTTGTGATATTCTCTGATGCTGCCATGAAATCTGATTACCCTTAACATGTAGGCTCATATATTTTCACTTATTTCCTTCTTATTTTCACTTATTTTCTTCCTTCAAAGAATCATGCTATAATTATGGTACTGGAATTTGGATGAGTTTTGATATTGATAGAGCTCATCAGAGAATACTTTTGAAGATGGTAAAGTCAATGATGTACAATAACTAAAATATTTATTAACCAGGGAACTTTTATTCATTATTTTTTAAATTGTGGTCTAAATGTGTTAGATTATGCTTATTCTGCTGACATAGCACTTTCAAGTTTACAAATTGCTTTACAAACATTCTTATTTTGGCCTTGTGATAAGTTCTTGAGGTAGTACTATAGATATTATTCTCATTTTATGGAAGAGGAGTTGAAGCTCAGATAAGTTAAATTACTTCCTTATGACAATATAACTAATAAGGCCTTGAAGAATGAGTCTAATTTTGGTTGTTTCATTCTGATGACATAATCTGAGAATTTGAAGGGGTTTCAAATTAATCAACTGGCATTTATTAAGTACCTATTATGCTGAAGATTAGTAACTCTGTTGTGAAGGAGTGCCAAGTCCTTTTGAATGTGATGCATTTACTTTTGCCATCTGCCTATTTCCCAGATAGCCTCAAGAAGTCATAGCAGAAACAGAAGCCACAACTTGGTAAAAGCATCTCAGTAGAAAGATTAAACCAGGTTGAGGGTAAATTTGGGTAGATGGAGGGTGGATGAGAACAATTTGTTCCAATGGTCATGAAGGCAGCTGAAGAAGGCATTGTGGAGCACTTAGAACTTGGTCAGGCATTGAAGATGCCAAAGTCATCCAATACATCCTTGGCCATCACCAGTTTTCTCGTTTTTTTGTTTTGACTTGTTTTGTTGTTGTTGTTGTTGTTGTTGTTGTTTTTCCCTGTCATTCACTTTTGATTGCTTTGGAAAAGAGAGTGAGACTGATTCCTTTGTGTAACTAGGGCCTCACTTAAATTGAATTCATCCATGAGTCAAGATGCCACTCATTATGTCATTGATAATCTTCAAAAAAGTCATTCCAGAATGTTCTGATCTGGTATCTTAAAACTTTCCAAAGACTCTTTCAGCCTACAGGCAATCAGAGAGTTAATTTCATTATATACCTCCCCTGGGCTGGTTTGTTCCTTTTTTGCATGGGTTCCTTCCTGTCTACAGGTACCTGCAAGGGACAAGATGTCATTCCCTCATGCTTGTTCTACCTCTCTGCCCATCAGAATAGGCTAGAAATGTCATTATAGTAGATCTTTCCTTTTATTCTGCTCGATTGAGCTTCCTAACAACTTGAGAGAACACTACCATATTCCCAAACTTTTAGTGATATTAATAACCTCTTGAATGCATTCATCAATGATTAACAAATTCTCACCAGACCATTACCTCCCAATACCACTGATCATCTTTATATAAACTTTTTCTCTATGTCTCAGACTCACTGCTGTGTTTCCATTTCCTTCACCTTTGCTTTTCCAATATCATACTTGAAATCTATCCACCCCTTCCACCATGTTCTCCGGAATGTGCACTCTCTAGGTAACAAACTTGCTTTCACTTTTAATGTTTTTTATTTTCCTACTCCTTTCATCTTCATTTTCTGCTCTCTCATTCAGACTTAACTTCTTATTTATGATATAACTTCCCTGGCCACCTACTCCAACACTGGTTGCACTTTCACTGATTCCTCTAACTCATTAGTTGAGTTCATTCACTCCTTATCCAAATGACTATTGCCAGGTTCTTCCTATACTTTCATCACTCAGTAACTTTTTCTCCTTTGAAGTTCTGGTCATTGATGTTTAACAATATATAAGACACCTTTTCATTCCTCAGGTTCAGTAACTGGCTCCTGTTGCATACTGTCTCTCTCTCTCTCTCTCTCTCTCTCTCTCTCTCTCTCTCTCTCT
>JAJPUD010013119.1:0-14405 GCA_023553655.1 Myrmecobius fasciatus | reverse complement strand
TCTCTCTCTCTCTCTCTCTCTCTCTCTCTCTCTCTCTCTCTCTCTTTCTCTCTCTCTTTCTCTCTCTCATTATACCCTCAGAACTAATGTATCATCAAAGCCTGTTGATTTTGCCTTGATATCATCTCTCATATACTCCTTCTTTCCTCTAACACTGCTGCCACCTTGGTGAAGACTTTCATCACCTCATGACTGGACTAAACCTGCTAGTTGGTCTCTCTACCATAAATTTCTCCCTGCTTCATCTGTCCAAGTGATCTTCCTAAAGTGCAGGTCAGATTGTGTCCTCCTTCCCCAATTCAATAAATTCCAGTAGCTCCTTATCACCTCTGGAATAAAATAAAAATATCTTCTGATGAGGTGTGAGAAAAGGGGTTAGGGACCCCCTTTAGCCAGTAGCTGGCTTCGGGGAGGAATCCACAAACACCAAGAAACAAGGTAAAATGTTTATGGCAAAATGAGTTTATTATAGCAGAGAAGCAGCTTTCTTAATGGGATAGTTCCAAAAGGGGAGAAGTAAAAGTGGATTATTAGCAAAGATTAGTTGACATTGAACCTAGCTCAGAGGGGCTTTTCCTGATAGAAATTAGAAAAGCTGGGATTACACTGAACAGCAGTTCAGTGGGCTTTTTCTGGTGTAGGAAATAGCCAAAATGGGCTTACACTGAGCATTAGCTCAATGGGCTTTTCCTGGTGTAGGAATAAACAAAGATTGCAGTTAAGAGTTGTCCTTAAAGGACCTATGAAGGAAGTTGTTATGGTAAATAGAAATACATATAGTACAGTTTTACATATATTTATAATACTATAATAGCCATCAAATGATGGCTTTCTCTACTGAGAAAGGAGGAAAGGAGACAGTTTAGAATTTGAAATCTAACAAAAGTAAATAAAATGAATTTCATACATATGTACTTTATATATATATGCATATATATGTATGTATGCATATATGTATGAATTCTATCTGACTTAACCTAACCCATATATGAAAAAACATCCTCTATATCACCTATGCTATCATATAATAGCTTGTTTGAAGACTTCCAATATGGGAAGCTGACTACCTCCCAAGGTGAACCATCTAACTAGGGATGCTCTAATTATTATCTTTTTACCTAAATGAAGCCCAAATTTGTCTCTTTAAAACTCTGACCTAATGTGATACCATGGACACTGGACTTGATATCAAGGAGATAAAAAACAAATCAACAGATAACATGGCTCAGATTCTTCCTCAGACTTTTACCACCTCTGTTACTGAGGATGTCATTTAATTTCTCTACTTCCTTTAACTCCTATCTGGAATTTTCTCCCTTTTTATTTCATTTTCTTGATATCTCTGGCTTCTTCCAAGTCTCAGCTTAAATTCTACTTTCTGTAGGAAGTCTTTCCCAATTCCCTGGATACTACTGCCTTCCTTCTTTTTATTATTTCTATTCTATCATGTACCCTATTTGTACATAGATTTTTGTACTCCCATAACCTGACAAATAATAGGTATGAATAAAATTGATAATATAATAATAAACATAACAATATATGAATTAATAAATATATAAATTTATATGTAAACATATATAATAAATATTTGTTGACAGAGTGTTGGGAGTCAATGACTCCTTAGATCCTTTCTAGAGATAAATTTATGATCCCAAGTTCTTCTAATTCTCTTTTTAGGAACTGAGATGAACAGGTTTGATTCATTTTCAAAGTGACTGTCCTACAAATGCTTGAAAATAGCTCCCATCTAAATGCTTCTCTAGAGTAATATTCTAATATGAACCTGAGGCCCTTCATCATTCTTGTTGTTCTTCCCCAATCAACAATATGCCAAGAATGTAGATAAAAAGTATAAGCACCATTGTATGATGGTTATCATGTATAAATTAAATTTATAGTATAATTTTCTCACTCACCCAGAAACATTGAACAGAGTAATAAATTTATTGGAGATTGGCTTCTGTGTCCTCAACTTTCCTATTTTGAATCTTCTTCCCTTTTGCCACTGGAAGCTTACTGTTTTCTCAACTTTTGTGGAAATATGCTCTGAAAAGCATTAACAAATAGTTCTGAGAGGTTGGCATTTGAGCCGGTTGGAGTTTCCTCAGTGGGAATATCTTATACTAATGAAACCACAAATCCAATCCCTATTGCTCTCCAATTTATGTCAGAGAGAAAGAGAATTGAAGTATTTAAGCCGTATTTTTGATGTAGCCCAGATATCTCACCTCTTTCTTCTTTCTAGGACAGCTAAGTGGCATAGTGACTAGAGTGTCAGGTCCCAAATCAGAAAGATTCATTATCTTGAGTTCAAATCTAGTATCAACCACTTAACTAGCTGTATGACCCTAGGCAAGTCACTTAATCCTGTTTGTCTCTGTTTTCTCATCTGTAAAATGAGCCAGAAAGGGAAATATCAAACCACTCCAATATATTTACAAAACAAAACAAAACAAAACAAAACAATTGGGATTATGATGATTCAGACATAATTAGGAAAAAAAATTGACTCACATCTTTCTGTCTAAAGGATCTTTAGTATATTCCAAAGATAGTATCAATCTCATTTCTTCATCTATTTATTATATAAATTCTTTCCTTCTTTCATCCTAGTACAGTGAACAGAGTTGATCTTAGAAAAGCCTGGTTTCAAATCCTGCCTCTGATATATGCTGATCATGTGACCCTAGATAAATCATTAACCTCAGTGCTCTAGGCAACTTTTTATGATTATATATTGAAGAAAAGGTTTCAATCAATTTCCTAAGGGAGATTTTTCATCTTGGAGTGCCTTAGATAAGTTAAATCAATTCCCTAATTCCATAAGTCCATTCCCTTATCTTTTTCCATACAGCTAGTGTCAGAGTAAATCCTTAAATTTGGATTTTCTAATTATGATCTAAATGTCTTTTTGTCTTACGTTTTCTAATAATGAAATTTATATTGTGGATGAGAAAGAATTTCTCTGAAGAAAGAGTGGGAGAAAGCAAAGTGTCAGGGATGATGTGGCAAAAGAACCTTTCATAACTGTTGACACTTGAGTCGCCTAGTTTGCTTAGACATAAAGCTTATTACCCCATCAAGATTCTGGGTTGAACATAACAGGAGGTCCAGGCCTCATGGGAATGTTCAGTAAGAAAGCTTTCAGCAACTCCTCAAGGGATCCCATAGCTACCTAAAAACATCACTTTGCTTCTTAGTGCACATGCTTTTGCTTGACTTCCTTTGGGGAGCACTATTGCCCTTAGTCTCAGTGACACTTAGCTGGCTGTGTGTGTGGCAAGGCATATGTGAAAGCCTTCAAGAGATCTACAGTCTTCATTTAGAGGCCCATATTTTGTTCCTTAGCTTTCCCCCTAGTCTAAAGGAGTTGTTATGTCTTTGGAATTTTTAAGACATTTAAGGAACTCTGCTTTATATGACATTCTTCCTTTTCCTTCAGGAGCCATTTGGTCTTGTTAAAAGTAGTTTGTGTCTTAATTATTTTATGTTCTTGTTGTTATTATGCAAAATTATTCAAAATAAAACATGCATCTCCCCAAAAAAGGTAACATGTGGACAGTGTTGCAAAACTCCAGGTGGGAGCTGTGACTGTCATATAAAAATGACATATGTAAAAGTTATAAAATATACAACTGAAGTGTCTGAAGGAGAAAGGTGTCATTTTGGGGAGATTTATTCTCTAAGTCATAAGAAAAAAAGGGAAATGCTCCCACCTGTTCCTACAAGAGGTTCTCACTGAATTGCTGTGTTTAACAGCAATTTGTGTGCTGTATTACAAACAGCTTAAATGAAAAAACAAAGATGAGCTCTTGCCTTCTGGAAAAGAGACCAGTTAAAAAAAGATGTGTCATTCTAATATTGGATAAGTTCACTGAGCTATTTAAGAAGCTTCACATCTGAAATAAAGCCTGATGATTTCACATCAAGAGGGCAGTGACTTTGGTAGAGGAGCAAAAAGCCAGTTTTGTAATAAGGAAGACCTGATTTTGATTCCTACTTCTGACATATACTTCTGGCTGTGTAAGTTGACTAATCATGCTATCTCTCAGCCACACAGATATATCCTTGACTTAGAAAATTATAAAGTGGCCAATGCATATATATCCCTTGGGAGTTACCCAGGGATGAAATTTCAGGTCTTTACAAACAATAAAATGCCTGAATGAATTGCATACCTGAGCTATGTGATTTTAGTGGAGATAGATATTTTCTTATTATTTTTGTAACAAAACCAGTCTTCTTTGAGAATAACAAAATCAGCTCTATTTGAACGATTTCATCTTAGAAGTCAAACTCTTTCCATAGAGATAAATTCATTCATGTATCCTTAGGACTGGTCCTAAAAAAACCACAACCAATTCATTTCAAAGGAGAAAAAAACAAAACAAAAACAAAACAAAACAAAACAAAAAACAAACAAACACACACAAAAAAACAAAAAAACAAAAAAACCAAAAAACAAAACAAACAAACAAAAAAAACATGGATCATGACTCCCAAGGTGACTGCTTCTGGTTGGGACATAAAATCATTTCTCATAATTAAGATGGAAATAAGGATTTTCCCAATGACACTTTCTCCTCATAGATTCAAGGAGGGCTCAGATCTTCTTTTCAATACTAGGAGAGAGTTCTTCTTATGTGTGTGGTTTATCATGTTTAACAACAAAGAAACACATTATAAAGTATATTTGACACTGAAGATATGCCTTCATGTGGCAAGGGGCTGATTTATTATTTCTAGATAATGGAACCATAGGCCGACAGTGTGGTTCAGTCATTAGAGACCTGATCAGGAAATCCAAAGTTCTAATCCTGCCTCTCACACATAATAAAAGTTAGCATTTATGTGATATAAACTTATGTTTTAGGGCAGCTAGGTAGGACAATAGATAGAGCACTAGGCTTAAAATCAGGAACACTCATCTTCCTCAGTTCAAATCTAGCCTGAGACACTAGCTGTGTGATCTTGGGAAAGTCATTTAATCCTATTTACTTCAGTTTCTTCATTAGTAAAATGACCTGTAGAAGGAAATGGCAAACCAATCCAGTAACTTTGTGAAAAAAAAACAAAAACAAAACAACAACAACAAAAACAAACAAACAAAAAAAAACAAATAGGGTCATGAAAACGACTGAAAAGGTTTAACAACATCACTTATGTAGTAGGACCTACAATCCCTAAATGCTTAAAAATATTATTTCCTTTGATCCTTATAATAATCCTGGGAGATAGATGCTATTATTATCCCAATTTTCCAGTTGAGGAGACTGAGGCTAACAGAGGTTAAATGATTTACCTAGAATCAAACAGGTAGTATTTGAGGCTAGAAACCTTTTAAAAAAATTAAAGTCTGTAGAGCAGCTCGGTGGCACAGTGGATAGAGCACCAGCCCTGAGGTCAGGAGGACTGAGTTCAAATTTGGTCTCAGACACTTAACACTTCCTAGCTATGTGACTCTGGGCAAGTCACTTAACCCCAATTGCCTCAGGGGAAAAAATCTTTAATTTTGATGGGCATTGTTGGAGACAGCAAATTTAGATATCCTATAAGGAAAATGTTCTTAATTAATAATCCCACAGTAAAATAAATTGCTTTTGGAGGTAAGAGTTCCCTTTTCATAAAAGGTCTCAGTGGAAAAACTAGAGGGCTACTTGGTGGGAATCTTATAAAAGGGATTCTCAGCTAGGTATGGGTGGACTAGATCTCCTTGGGTTCCTTTCAATTTGGAGAATCCATGTTTCTCTGAAATAGAATTCATCTACTAACTTTGGGTTATTATTTTAACTATTCTGAGATATTTTTACCATCCTTAAAATGAGGCTATTAAGTAGATGAGATGGTTTAAATGGTTCCTTCCATTTCTATGAAACTGAATATATGAAAATATACTTGATTTACTTCACATGTGTTCCTACAACCCATTCTATATACAGGTTCATCTCATAGAAAAAGGCAGAAAACAATAATTACTCCAGAGGCCATGAAGAGAGAGCTTCATGCATAACTGTCTTGATTGCCAAAATCTCTGCATAGATTGCATTCTCTAGGTTTCTTAATGGCTGCTACTGCTGCTACATTTTTCTGCTAGTCTGGTTTAATAAAGTCTACTTATTGGGGGAGGTAAGAAGACAAAGAAATAAAAGTTTAGCTTATTCAGAAGTCCCTTAAATCACTTCTGAGATGAAGTTCTGAACCAGTGAGTATAGGAGACAAGGGAGCCCAGTTAGTTGCTTGCTTAAGTTGAGAGAGTTATCACAAATGCTTTCCCACTCCTATCCTGAGGACAGCAAGGAAAAAGAAAGAAGGAAAAAGTTACACTTTTAAAATGATCTTTACTTCAAATTTTCCCCCAATTTGTGTGCAGTGGATTTCAACAGAATTTAATGTACTTATTTCTAATTCATTTGTACTTAACTCATCAAGATATTTTGTAAGAGCTCTTTGATGTCTAAAAGGCCTTAGTTTTAAAGCCCATTCTCTAAGTCTTTGAAGAAGAGCATTAACTTTGTACTAAAGTTTCAAAGTTCCATTCCAAAATGACAAATTTAGTTTTGGATTTAATATGCGTAGTTTGACCACGTTTGTTGTTTTCCTCTTAGAATGTCTTTTACTGTGTAGACTTTTGATTGGAAGATGCAGCAGAGAAGGATTGGAACATGTCACCAGATGTCCATGGCTTATTCTCATCTAAAAACACTACTTTTTCTTACACAGACACTTTTGTGTTTGAAAAGTAGCAACATCTGGCAAGTCCTAGAGGAGAGGTTTAAAGCGGGTACCACAAAAATATTATTACTGATTTTCACAAATTTCATTGGCAGTAAATGTCTGGTTAGATATCCAATATAAGCACCCATAATTTTCTCATCAGTCAGGCCCTACCATTTTCTTTCAGAATATTTTTAAAGGAAAAGTGTAGGTCAATTTTGGGCAACAGTTTAAATCTTGCTGAGGGAAGAAAAAGATTTTGTCCCTTGCAATGGCCTTGTAAAAATACATTTATCACAGTTCAATTCCATATTTCCACAGAATTCCAAATTGGATTGTGAAGAAAAGAGTAGTTTTTTACCTCCTAGAAGGGCTTTTATGGACAGAATTTATGCCAGTGTCTCTGTCCTTCTGAAAGAGTACTATATTCCCATAGGTTTTAGCCCTTTAGTGGTGAAGGTGGGATGAAATTAGTTATGACACATGAAGATATATAATCATGGACAAGAGTAAAGAGATATTCTTTTGAAAAAGCAAAGGGTGGTAGTAATTTAAATTCACCTTTTAAAGGACTGCAGTATCTTAGTGTGTAGAAGTCTTCAAAACAGTGCATGTTCTGATGTATTAAGAAAGAATTACCTCATGATCCATTTATTGTTAAATGACTGTTTATATATCTGAGCAGGCCTAAATTTTCTCATAGTGAAATGGAGATACTAGTAGCAACTACCCAATAGGGTTGTTTTGAAGATCAAATAAGAAAATGAATTTAAGATATTTTACAAACCTTAAAATGATATTATAAATGTCCATAATAATCATTATTATCAAAATAAAATTTTAAAAATTTATTACATCATGAAATTTTGAGCTAGCAGAGAACTTTGGGGTTTTTCCAATATAAAAAGAAGATTTAAATGACTTTTTCAAGATCATATATGTAGTAACAAAGGGAAGAACTGAAGCTTTTCAAACTTCCTTACTGTACCAGGATGTTTATAATCTTTTGTGTTTTTAATATAGAAAGATAATACTATAGTTTATTTTAATTAATGGAGCAATTATAAAGTGTATGTTCTATTTAAAGCATCCTCCTAGGCCCTGGGAGCCCTGAATTAAGTGATCAATAAATATTTCTTGACTGACTGTTAATAATTTGATCTAGGAATTTTTAACTTTTAGTCTTATCTCTAAATCAGGAGTTTTAAAATGATAGAGCTATAACAAGTACAGTGACTTTACCTTTTTATTCTGATAAAAGTAATTTTAAGTATAAGATATTAAAAATGTGTGCATATGTGTGTGTGCATATGTGTGATCTTTGAAACAAACTATTATAAATTGTTAAAATGTGTCCAGAGAATTTAGAAATTTCTTAATTTCCCCCCCTTTTTTTCTGAAATAGTATTTCTTTGAAATTTTTGTCAAAGAGCGTAGAGTAATATATTTTCATTTTTAAGCAAGTAAAAATAGGACTTTTTAAAAAGGAAAATGTTATACTTAAAGTAGATTTATTGGTGTAAGCCTAGCCCCTAGTGGACAGGAATCTCTGGTACAAACCCACACACTGACTTAGTTAGATACATCTTGGAACAGCTGCCTGATGAAACTTTAAGGGCTTCCAAATGAAACCCTCCTTTAAGAGATCTGTTAGAAATGGTATCATTCTAACAGTGTCTTTAAAAAATTTTAATGAATTCTTTTAATGTTTTGCTAATGACTATATGATATTTTCAAAGTTCAAAAGAGAAATTTTGCCTCCTATCCCCTTATATTATGATCATCCAATGGTAGGAGAACACTAACATTTTTTCAGGCCAGACTAAGATTTAAGTTCACAGTTTTCCAGTGGACATTTATTTCATATTTCACTTCCTGCCTTCCTATGAATAAAATGGAATTTTTTTAGCCCCAAAGAACCATATTTACATGTTAAAAATGGATTATATTATTTGTTATTTATAAGGATATCTATACTATAAATTTATTAAAGTTTAAAAAATAGATATAAAAGGAAAAAATAGGGCTTATTCTTTTTTTAATTTTTTTATTTATTAATACTTTTTATTTGCAAAACATATGTATGGGTAATTCCTAAACATTAACCCTTACAAAGCTTTCTGTTACAAATTTTTCCCCCCTACTCCCCACCCCTCCCCTAGATGGCAGGATATCCACTACATGATAATTATGTTAGAATACTTAAGAAATCGAATGTATGTATAGTTATTGCCACACATCATTTTTTTTGTGCAGGAGAAATCGTATCTATAAGAAAAAATAATCTGATAAAGGAAATACAGTGCAAGCAAACCTCAATAGAGAACATGAAAATGTTATGTTGTGGTCCCCATTTCACATCCCTCTCTCTGGGTGTATATGGCCTTCTTCACCGAACAATTGGAACTGGTTTGAAGCATTTCATTGTTGAAGAGAGCCATGTCCATCAGAATTGATCATCATAAAGTCTTGTTGTTGCCATGTATAATGATCTCCTGGTTCTGCTCACTTCACTGAGCATCAGTTCATGTAAGTCTCTCCAGGCCTCTCTGAAATCGTCCTGCTGGTTGTTTCTTACAGAACAATAATATTCCATAACATTCATATACCATAATTTATTCAGCCACTCTCCAATTGATGGGCATCCATTCAGTTTCCAGTTTCTAGCCACTACAAAAAGAGCTGCCACAAACATTCTTGCATGTGGGGCCCTTTCCTTCTTTTATGATTTATTTGGGATATAAGAAAATAAGGCTTATTCGTATGCACGTATTAAATGTGTATATTGAAAAGTTAGTTTCCAGTTTCCTTTATAGTTCAGAATTTATTTCAGGGGGTAGACATAATTATTAAATACACTTTATTAATCTGAGAGTCCATAATTAATTATTTGCCAGTGATTTCACCTCTCTTAGCATCAGTTTCTTCACTCATAATGAGCAGCTGGACTAAATATCTACTGCTCCTTCCAGCTCAAAGTTTTACACTTCTAGATAGAATCTGAAGACTAGAAACTGGATCCCAGTTTCATTAGTTTATTACTTATGGAGTAACTCACATAATTTTTTAAGCCTCTATTTCTCTTATTATAAGACAAAGTTGATGATGCTTTTATACCTTACCTAACAGATTTGTTGCAAGGACAATTCTTAGTAAGTTGAAAAATGCTATCTAAATGTGAGCTATCAGCATCAAAGCAGGAAAACACTAATCTTTTT
This sequence comes from Myrmecobius fasciatus, assembly GCA_023553655.1. Taxonomy (NCBI): domain Eukaryota; kingdom Metazoa; phylum Chordata; class Mammalia; order Dasyuromorphia; family Myrmecobiidae; genus Myrmecobius; species Myrmecobius fasciatus. Next base: position 4,470 of record JAJPUD010013119.1, on the reverse strand, counting down.
ACAATCCTATGAGAGGTTCTGTAGAAAAAGAATAAGACAGGTACCTTCCTTGGGAAATCCAAGGGGTTTGTTTGAATTGAGGGGTTCTAATCTAAAAAACTGAAAACTTATTCAGTGAGTACTCAATTAAAAATGCTGAAACTAAGTCATTTTCTATGACAAATTGAGAAATAGAATATGAAAATTAAAAAGTATTCCTTTTTTTGCATGACAGAAAGCAAATATGGAAGTGTGAAGTCAAGAAGATATAAATTCAAGGCCATGATTAATTTTGTGACATAGGTAAGTCACTTTAATGTCTTGAGGTTCCCAAATGCCTAACTAAAACTACAGGTTCCAGATATATAGTTAAGCATCATTGGAGAAATGTAGGAATTGGAAATTGAGTGGATGTCCAATGTAATGAAATATTATTGTTTTATAAGAAACAAACAGCAGGCTGATTTTAGAAAAGCCTGGAAAGACTTACATGAACTGATGCTGAGTGAAGTGAGCAAAACCAAGAGTACATTGTACACAATAACAACAAGATTCTGTGATGATTGACTTGGCTCTTTTCAACAATGTAGTGATTCAAGTCAATTCCAAAAGACTTATGATGGAAAGAGCCATCTCATCAGGAGACACAACCATAGAGACTGAATATGGGTCAAAGCATTTTATTTTCATTTTTTGTTGTTTTTTTTTTTTGTTTGCTTGTATTTTTTTTTCCTTCTTGGTCTTGAATGGAACTGATTGTATGAAGTATTTCTCAGAATTGAGACTAAGTCACATGATCCCTGTTCCCAAAAGTGGGAGATTGGGCCTTGGACTCTGGGTCCCAGATGGACTCTGGGGAGTCATGATCTCTGGAAAGTCAGGCCCTAGGTTACAGGAGGTGACAGGAAGTTGCAGGAAATCATGTGACCTGTGGGACACAAATAACATTAGTCAAGGATGGTTACTTCCTTTTAGTCTATCCAATGAAAAGGCATGGGCTTTTTGTTATTTAAAACCTGAGAAAGTGGAAGCTGGTCAGGTTCTAGGAGCACATGGTGAGGTAGAGATGGCTCCCAGGTGTGTGTCTGGGACTCTCCTTGTAGGGACTAAATAAATGCTTTCTCTTTGTACGTGAAGATGTTTCTGATTAGTTAATTTGGGAAAGGGGGTCTAGCACCTGTCCCACATAGTCTTTTCACTTTTGATCTGATTTTTCTTACACAACATGACAAATATGGAAATATATTTAAAAGAATTGCACGGGGGTGGTGGTGGTGGTGGAGCCAAGATGGCAGAGTGGACACAACTCTCTGTAAGCTCCTCTGATTGTCCCTCAAACCAAAAACAGATTAAGCCTCTGAACTGATTCTGGACTGAAAGCTCCCTCAAACACTTGGAGTACAACACATTTCCATAAAAAATTACCTTGGAAGAACTCCGGAGCAGGTCTGGTTCAGACAGGTGGGGGATCAGGCCACTTGGAGCACTCAGGCTCCAGTGTGCAGCCGGGACGGGAGACCGGGGCTGGGATGAGAGTGGCAGATTCTAGGCCCCCAGGAAGTCCCTGGACGATGCCTGGGCCACTTTGCTCTGCTTACCAGCATGTGCTTTGGCAGATCTGCCTTTGGAAAAAGGTAGATTGAGAGCAGCTGAGATTGTGGACCTGGCCTGACCAGCCCCCCACCGGAAGTCAACTATGTGAACTGCCCCAGGGCAAATTGAAATGGCCACGGGTCCCCTGTTTAATCAGACCTCAAGCTCTAAAAATTGAGTAAGAAGCAGAAGAGAGCTCTCACCAGAGAGAGCTTTTATGGAGAGATAGAAGGGCAGACCCCAGATCCTGAGGTTCCTAAAGGGAAAGCAACACCAGAGGAAGCCACAAAGGCAGATATGAGCTGGTCCCTGTTTCAGAAGGCTTTCCTGGAAGATTGCATAAAAAAATCTCAAAAGAGAGCTAGAAAAATTGCACATATTTAACCCATATCAGATTGTTTGCTTCCTAGAGGAAGGAGAAGATTTACAAAGATGAATATTGAAAATTATCATTACATGTATTTGGAAAAATAAAATGCTATTATAAAAAATCAGTTTTGTTGTCAATAATGAAATCATAGATATGAAGAAAAATAAGAACAATCTCAATAATAATAATTTTTGATTCATGTTTTCAAGATTACAAAGAGCTTATAAATGATATTTCATTTGAGCTTCCAGATGATCTTGTAAGATAGGCGTCAAAGGTGTTCTAAACCCTATTTCATAAATGAGAAACTGAGATTCAGAGAAGTTATGGTTTAGCAATTGTTACACAGCTAGTAGGAATCAGAGGTGAATTCAGAACCCAGATTTTCCTAATTCTAAGCCCTACACTCTACTATATCAGGCTGTCTGCCTCTTCCTGTAAAACAAAAATAGGAGATTATATAAGATCCCTTCTGGCTTCTGTATATATTTTCTGTTGCACCTAAACAAAAAGGCACAATGCCTTAAGGACAGAAAAATCTTTATAAAAGATGCAAAATTGTTTACAAACATTTTTCTCAATGAACACTAACATAAGCTCACAAAACTTTAATTACAAAAGTCAAAAATATAGCTTCTTCTTATTATGTTTGTCCTCCTAAGGAGATGAACATTTTCATCTTTATTGTTTTCATCTTTGTTACCTGGCATAGAGAACAGAAATTTTCTGTGGCAACAAGAAAAAAAAAATACTTCATAAGGCCTATTTTACATTCTAAAAGAGATAATAAATCTGAATGACTATTGAATAGCTTAACTAAGACAATAAGGAAGAATGTATACTGTCATATGACCATTCTTTCCTACTGAGAGAGCCACTGAAAAAATTTGTCACACCCTGGAATCATTAAAGAATTCTTCTGTTCGGCGGAGCCAAGATGGCGAACAACAGACAGCTTTCTCTGTGAACTCCTAGGACCTTCCCTCAAACCCAGACAAAGTGAGCCTTCGAACTGGTTTTTGAGTGAAGGCCCCGCCAAACATTTGGACTACAACGCACTTCTATCAAAATTCTACCTTGAAAGAACTCCAGAGAAGGTTAGCCTCAGGGGATATCGGCCACTGGTCGCTATCAGACTCCAGCCGGGGCGGAAGTCAGGGCTGTGATAGACGGGCGGATTTTAGGCACCCAGGAAGCCCCCGGGACACGCCTGGGCCACTTTGCTCTGCTTGCGGGCAGGTGCTTTGGCAGATCTGCCTTTGGTAAAGGGTGGATCGAGAGCAGCTGAAAACGTGGTCCTAGTGTGAATCTAGCCCAACTAGCCTCAGACCAGAAGTCAACTCGGCAAACTGCCCCAGGGCAAATACAAATTGTTGAGTTTTCTCTGCTTTTGACCAATATCCCAACTTTAAATCATGAGCAAGAAGCAGAAGAGAGCTCTCACCATAGAAAGCTTTTACGGAGAAAAAATAGAACAGTCCCCAGATCCTGACATTATGAAAACAATCCCAGATGAAGCCACAAAGGCAGACTTAAGTTGGTCTCCCTTTCAGAAGGCTTACCTGGATGATTGCATTAAGAATCTCAAAAGAGAGCTAGAAGAAGAATGGGGAAATAAATTGAGATCAGGACAACAGAAATATCAAAAACTGGAAAATAGGAGTGGTGAATTGGAAAAAGAAAACAGTTCACTGAAAAACAAAATTGGTGAATTGGAAAAAATCACCAATTCACTGGAAAATAAAAATGGTGAACTGAAAATCAAAATTGGTGAATTGGAAAAAGACAACAATTCACTGAAAATCAAAATTGGTGAATTGGAAAAAGACAACAATTCACTGAAAAACAAAATTGGTGAATTGGAAAAAGACAACAATTCACTGAAAAATAAAACTGGCAAAATGGAAAAAGAATGCATTGAATCAAGAAATTCAATTGGCCAGCTACAAAAGGAGCTAAAAAAGATAACTGAAGGAAATAATACTTTAAAAATTAAAATTGAACAAATAGAAGTAAATGACTCAATAAGACTTCAAGAATCAGTTAAACAAAAACAAAAAAAAATGAAAAAATAGAAAAAATATGAAATATATCCTAGGAAAACCAACTGACTTGGAAAACAGATCCAGGAGAGACAATTTAAGGATTATCAGACTCCCTGAAAACCACGATGAAAAAAAGAACCTGGATGCTATCTTCCAGGAAATCATGAAAGAGAATTGCCCTGATGTTTTAGAATCAGAAGGCAAAATTGGCATTGAAATAATTCACCGATCACCTCCAGAAAGAGACCCCAAAATTAAAACCCCAAGGAATATCGTAGCCAAATTTCAGGACTATCGCACCAAGGAAAAGATATTGCAAGCAGCTAGAAAGAAACAGTTCAAATACCGTGGAACTGTCATTAGAATTACACAGGATCTGTCAGCTTCTACTTTAAAGGATCGAAGGGCCTGGAACCAGATATTCCGAAAGGCAAAAGAACTTGGATTACAGCCAAGAATAAATTATCCAGCTAGAATGAGCAT
>JAJPUD010013118.1:0-45764 GCA_023553655.1 Myrmecobius fasciatus | reverse complement strand
TAACTATTATCTCTTTTTGGAATGTCAAACCGCTAACTAAATCATTTCTATATTGAATTAATGGGAATTTTGAAATCTTACAAAAGTATGTTGGTAATTTGCATCCACATTCCCTGGCATAAATTAGCATTCAGTTAAAGATTTTGTTTATTTGTTTGTTTGACTTTGCTTAGAACAGAATTATTCTCAGAATGAATTAAAAGCTCTCTCTCTATCACTGTCTCTGTCCCTGTCTTTGTCTCTTTTTTTTCTCTCTCTCCTCCATTACATACTAGATAGCTTATATAATTATTGGATACTAAAAATACATCACTCTCTTTTTTGGACAGCTCACTAATAGTAAGGGGATGGGCAATCCTTCCTGCTCTGCTGGCAGAAGGTTTTGAGATCCAAAACTTGAAGCCCCAGTTCTTTTCCCCTTTTTTTATCCTTGTCTAGCCTTTGTAGTTCTCACTAGAAATGCCTTTATGGATGAAACACCACATAATTTCTGTTTGACCTATGGTCTCTCCTTGTGGCAGCAGCAATAAGAAATGGAAGCAAAGAATCTCATGCAACACTGCTAAACCCTGACTATTTTTGCTAGTTACAGATGTAAACTTTTCACTGTAGTCTGGCAAAATGGCCCCAGATTAGGGAATGAGCAATAGGGGATGTCTAGAACCAGGGCCCAAACACAAAAATGTCAGACTCTGCCTGCTCCAATTTTTAGAGAGCTAGAAATATATCACGAAGAAAAATGCTCTGCACAGTACTCCCAATAAACTTGGAAAATTAAAATTGAATGCTTATATTGAATTATTCTTCCAAATCTCCCCACCCCACAAGAGAAATGGGCTTCTAATATAAAAAGTGGAATGTAACACTGACATTCTAAGTTGAAATACTAAGGTTACAATTTAACTATTTCAGAAGGGTTCCACTTAGCCCCATTAGTTTTTCTTTTTTTTGTCTCTTTCGTTTCACAGTAAATAGAAATGCAGCAGAGAGAAGAAGCTCTTTGACCTCCCCATTGTCATTCTGCTTGGAAAATGGTCATTCCTCCCTTGGGGTAACAACCCCGTTTCAATCATGTCTTCCTAACTATCTTTATCAGCCTCTACTCCATACACTAAACACACTAATTTATTCTTGAGTGTACAATTGGATTTGCTCATGATTGTTTCTTATCCTACCCTTCCTCTTTTCTTCATCTCTTGACTTTCTTTCCCATATTCTCTTGTCCTTCTAAGAAGAAAAAAAGGGTTTCATTTCTTTTTGGTAGAAAACTTATCTGAGTGTTTCAAAGAAGATCTTGAAAGCTCACTGAAAAGGCTAATTCAATATTTCTCTGCTTATTTCTTGTATTTCTGCATATAGATTTATGTCCTGTATTTCACAATACGGTAAGTATATCACAGTAGGGTAAGTGCCTTAAAAGGCAAGAATTTAGAAACAGGATTTCCCTTAGGTGATTGTCTATTTGGTATGACCTGAGACATTCTTAGGGATCTTCCTTTTTCTTTTTCTTGTAACATATCTGACTGTATCTTCTCCACCTGCTAATAAAACAACCTAAAAGCCAGGATATTCTTTTTCAAATAACATTTAATTTTTTTAAAATTTAAATACAAAATTTTAAAAATATTGCCATGCACACAACAGAAGACTCAAAATATAAAGTATTAAATATCCATTTCAAGAAATCCTCAATAATAGATATTATCCATTGTGTTCAGAACAATCCATCTTTGCTTCTTTGTAGATTTTCTTTTCTTCTCTGCTGTGTATTTTTTACTTTACTTTTTTCCCCCTCCTCAAGAAGGCTACAATTAAATGCAGATAATATAGACAGACATACACGTATATGTACAGCTATACATGTTCACATCTCTAATACATGTAGATATCTACAAATACATATATACATGTATATATTCATATGCATATAACTAAGACCATGCTATGCTTATTTTCCCTTGACCTTTGTTTTTCTGAAGGTGGATAGCATCTTCCTTCATAAGTCCAAATCTTTCTATGTTTTATTCTTATTTGAACATATTGAACAGATCATCATTTCCTGTACCACAGCAATATTCCAACTACCTAATTATTTTAATTAATAGTCTAAAATAATATTGATTAATATGGTTGACAAATAGTGTAATTTCACTGTTCTTCTCTTTTGATTAAATCTTTTAGTTTCAGCTTTGAGATCATGATTACTATTGCTGTTTTTTATATGCTAATTCTACTTCTGATCTTCATTTTATCTTTGTATGCATTTTGCATTTTTATAACATTTACTGCAAGCAATATATTGTTATGTCTAAATTTTTAATCTACTGCCTGTTTCCATTTTATGAGTGAATTCATGCAATTCACATTCTAAGTTATAATTGCTTGTTTATTTTTCTGCTTCCTATTTTCCCTCACTATCCTTCTCACCCTATTGTTTGTTATTCCTTCTTACTCTTCTGCTTCGCTTCTACCCCAAACCCCACACTCTTGTTTCCTGATGACTCCTCTGCTCTACTTCTACTTTCAACCTCATTGTCTTATTATTTAACCACCCCCCTCCAGAATTTTTTCCTTATCTTTTCCCCTAACCTATCCCCTTGCCATTTTGTTTCTATCTGAATTTAGAATAATTTTGTAGCATATATATATATAGATAGATAGATAGATAGTTCCCTCTTCATCAAATTCCTATTATTTTACACACCCTTCTATGTGTTCCCTTATCCAGTTAACTCATCTTCTTATTTCTGTAGCTTTTTCTTCTAGAATCTCTTGGTGTTGATCAGTATATTGTTGTTGTTGGGTTTTTTTCCTATGTCCATTTTCCCCTCTGGTTATAACACTTCAGAATACCTTTATTTAATTGTTTCTTATATTTTTGTATCAAGATTCTTTTTTTTTAATCATGACCTTCAGGTAGTCTGATTATTCTTATGTTATCTTTTCTTGAATTGTTTTCCAAGTCAGTTGTGTTTCTTATATATTTCATATTTTCTTCTACTTTTTCATTCTTTATATTTTGATTTGTTATTTCTTGATTTCATAACTTTACTATTTTCCTTGAATTTTCAAGTTCTCATTTTCTTCATGAAGATTCTCCTCCAGAGAAGATTCTGGGAAGATGGTAGAGTAAGTTACAAAATTCCAGCTCTCCATATAACCTCCATAAACAAGACAAAATAGAGCCTCAAGATAAACATAGAATAGCAAAAAAGAGGAGGGACAGAACAGGGATTTTCCTAAAACAACCAGAAAAGTTCCAAAGAAAAATCTCAGGATGGAAGTTTGATCCCAGGAAGAGTTAAACATCTCCAGGCTAACTCCACTGAAACTCAGTAAGTGATTGTGAGTCCTATGGTTAGCTGGGTTAGAAACCAGCAACAGCCAAAGGTATAGGAATTTTCCTCTCCTGGACAGTGTGGGGAACTGGGTGTCTAAGAGGGGACCATTAAGGGAACCACTGCTGATAAAGAACTACAGGCCCAGCTGTACTGCCATATGTGGTCCTAGGTGAGAAGGAATCAGCATACACCTACTAAGTACAAAAGCAGTGAGGCAAAGATGCTGCTGATTTGGGGTACTTCCAAGAGAGGAGTTTTTGATTTCAGTTTCCAGCCAGGATAGAGAACTAATGATTATAGCCACTGGAGGGTTCTCATGGAACAAGAGCATTTTCAGTATAGTGTTGCAATTGACCTTAGCTGTGGCTAAGGGAGAGAAAGGAATATGGAGGTTGGGCCCAGGACAAAGCTGAAAAAAAGGTCTTAAGACCCGAGTCACCATCCCCCACATCCCAAGACTACAGATGATTATAATAGCAAACTGCTATAAATAAAACAAAACTAAAATGAACAGGCAAAGGAGAAAGAATCCAACCATAGACAGTTACTACAAGGTCATATTCAGGGGAGGATACTGAAGTTAAAAACAAAAGCCTCTACTACTCAAAGGGTAATGTCAAATTGTTATCTGCCCAAAATAAATTTATGGAAGCATTGAAAAATACTTGAAAAATCAAATAAGAGAGATTGAGGAAAAATTAAAACAAATAAGAAGAATCCAAGAAAAACAAGAAGATTATGGAAAGTGAACCAACTGAAAAAGGAGATACAGAATCTTAAGAAAACAACTCTTTGAAAATTATAATTGGACAAGGGAAAACTAGCAAAATTATTAGACCAAGAAATAAGAGAACAAAATATAAAGAATGAAAAATGAGAAGAGAATGTGAATCATCTCCTATAAAAAGCAATTCACCTGGAGAACAGATCAAGAAGACAAAACACAGGAATAATTGGACTACCTGAAAGCTATGATAAAAAAAAAGAATCTTGCTACAATAATACAAGAAATAATTAAAGAAAATTATCCTGAAGTGTTATAAGATATACCAGATGCAACAGAAATAAAAAGTAAACATCAAAGACTAATTACAAGGGACTCAATGAGGACAAATTATTTACTTTCTATACACAGAACTATAAAGTGTATGTCTAAAATTGTCATTAGGAATTGGATATTTCAAAAGAATGATTGGAGGTAGAGATGAGTATGATGTCATTTGAAAAAGCAAAACCATGTAGGAAAAGGTAAAAAGAGTAATTTTCCTATACAAATGAAGTACAAGGAGGGAGAAGGATAAGCAGGGGTTATTGGAGGGAACCCTACTTATATCAGATCTGGGTTAAAGAGAGAACAACATATACTACTAGAAGGGAATAAAGGTCTTCTAAATTTATAAAGAAGATAAGGGAATAAAATAAGGGAGTGTATAGAAGGGGCTGTAGATTAATGGGAATGGGATAAAGAGGGAGTAGCAAATATATTTGGAAAGCTATAAACATCTAAATTCAGATAGAATAAGAGGGATTTGGGGAGACTACTTAAATAATAGGAGGGCAAAATAAGAGGTAGAAATAAAGTAGAGAAGTAAGGAGGGAAAGAAATAGGGTATAGGGAAGAATTAAAGCAGAAGAGTGAAGAGAGATAGGAATTGGGTGAGGATAATAGAAAAGAGAAAAATAAAAAGGTAATTACAGTTTAGAATGTGAATTGAATGAATTCACCCATGAAATGTAAACAGATAGTAGATTAAAAATTGCCCAAGGTCATATAGCTTATAGGATATATAGTTATAGGGCCAGGATTTTAACATAGGAGCATTAACTTCAAAACCAACACTTTCAACCATACTATGATGTCTTCCATCAAAAATATGTCAAGCTTGTGATGGAAAGTGCTATCCTAATCCAGAGAGAGAATTATAGAGATTGACTATGGATTAAAGCTAGTATTTTCACATTTTGTTGCTGTTTTGTTTGCTTGTTTGATTTTTTTGTGCTTTTTTTCTCTTCTGATTTTTCTAGCACAGCATAAATATGGAAATATATTTAAAAGAATTGCACATGTTTAACCTATGAGGGATTGCTTGCTGTCCTAGAGAAGGGGGAGGAATACAGAGAGGAAGAAAATTTTGGAACACAAGGTTTTGCAAAGCTGAATGTTGAAAACTATCTTTCCATGTATTTGGAAAAATAGGTTAAGGAAATACTATGCCAGGCAGTGTGGAAATGACATCAGATGTGACTGAGTGGGCATTTAAAGAGACATGGTTCAAGGAAAGGGATTAATAATGACATCAAAGGAATCAGTGCCCCAGGTCTCAAATTCTCCCCCAAATGGCTGACTTTTTAGTAGTTAGGCCTAAAGTAGAAAAGCAAATGAAGTGGGGGATGCTTGCCAACTGCCATGGGAAGCATCCAATAGTGTAATTTCTATTCAAGTACATGAGCTCTTTATGCAGAAAAATTGCATAGGAGGCAGACAACAGAAGCTACAAGTGCATATTCTGAAAGGATACTTTTCTTTTTCTTTAAACAATATATATTTAATTTATTCCCTAAAAAGTAAGACAGGGTTACAAGAAAAGGAATGAAGGTGAGAAAAATATCTCATCCCCAAATTTCCTACAAATGAACTTAGCTTAAAAAAAAATCCCTCAGGAAGCATATCTTCTATATTTATCTTTAGTGCTACCTTGAAAAATAGATCTCAAAAATTTTTTAGTTGAATTATCTCTTACCCTTTGAAGACTTCTCCCTGCAACCTAGCTAACATTTTCTACTGGTAGATCTTTAGAGTGTCAATAACATTAGCACTTGAAAATGGTTCTTTCACTCCCTGTTAATCATACTCTGATTACATACATGATTACAGAGAAGTAAGCTCTCCCAAATATAATGTCCTTTAAGAGCAGCTCAGGTCACACCAAGATAAGATCTAAATGGCTTCATGATCTAGATATAAAGAGTGATATTATAAGCAAATTAGAGGAACATAGGATAGTTTACCTCTCAGACCTGTGGAGATGGAATAAATTTGTGTCCAAAGAAGATCTGAAACTCTTAATTGAACACCAGATAGATAATTTTGATTATATTAAGTTAAAAAGTTTCTGTACAAATAAAACTAACGCAGACAAGATTAGGAGGGAAGCATCAAATTGGGAAATCATCTTTACATTTAATGGTTCTGATAAAGGCCTCATTTCTCAAATATATAGAGCATTGTCTCATATTTATAAGAATTCAAGCCATTCTCCAATTGATAAATGGTCAAAGGATATGAACAGACAATTTTCAGATGATGAAATTAAAACTATTTATAATCATATGAAAAGGTGCTCCAAATCACTATTGATCAGAGAAATGCAAATTAAGACAACTCTGAGGTACCACTACACACCTGTCAGATTGGCTAAAATGACAGGAAAAGATAAAGATGAATGTTGGAGGGGATGTGGGAAGACTGGGACACTGATGCATTGTTGGTGGAACTGTGAACGGATCCAACCATTCTGGAGAGCAATTTGGAGCTATGCTCAAAAAGTGATCAAACTGTGCATACCCTTTGACCCAGCAGTGTTTCTATTAGGCCTATATTCCAAAGAAATCATAAAAGAAGGAAAGGGCCCCACATGTGCAAGAATGTTTGTGGCAGCCCTTTTTGCAGTGGCTAGAAACTGGAAACTGAAGGGATGCCCATCAATTGGAGAGTGGCTGAATAAATTATGGTATATGAATGTTATGGAATATTATTGCTCTGTAAGAAACGACCAGCCCGACGATTTCAGAGAGGCCTGGAGAGACTTGCATGAACTGATGCTCAGTGAAGTGAACAGAACCAGGAGATCCTTATTCACGGCAACAACAATACTATATGAGGATCAGTTCTATTGGACATGACTCTCTTCAACAATGAAATGCTTCAAACCAGTCCCAATTGTTTGGTGAAGAAAGCCATATAAACCCAGAGAGAGGGATGTAAAATGTGGACCACAACATAACATTTTCATGTTCTCTATTGATGTTTGCTTGCATTGTATTTCCTTTATCGGATTATTCTTTCTTGTAGATAAGGTTTCTCCTGGTTTCTCCTGCACAAAAAAATGATGCAATAACTATACATATATTCGATTTCTTAAGTATTCTAACATAATTATCATGTAGTGGATATCCTGCTATCTAGGGGAGGGGTGGGGAGGAGGGGGGAAAAATTTGTAACAGAAAGCTTTGTAAGAGTTAATGTTGAAGAATTACCCATACATATGTTTTGCAAATAAAAAGTATTATTAAAAAAATAAAAAAAATTTTTTAAAAAATTTTTTAAAAAGCAGCTCAGGTGCTAAATTGCCAGATAAATAACTGGTCAACGTAAAGACCAAGATACAAGACTGAGACAATCTGGATGCAATAAAGCAAAGCCAATGATCAAGAATAATTTTTTTTTACTAATTTTCAAGTTAAATATTGGAGGAAAAGCATTTTATTTTAATCAATACTGAACAAAGAGGGAAGAAGAGCTGCTTTAGAAAAAGTTGGATGGTACACTGAATAAAGCACTGAATCCTGAATGAAGAAGATATAACTTCAAATGGGAGATCAGATATTTGTAGCGATGAGTTTCTGATTAATTACTTATCTTATGTCTGCTTAAATTTCCTCAACTGTAAAATGTAACTAATAATGGCACCTATGTCCAAAGATTATTATGTGTATTAAATAGGATAATATTTGTAAAGTTTCTAATGTAGTATCTGACACTTATTAGGTATATAACAAAAGTGTGTTTTCTTCCTTCCTAGTCCTATATCAATTACTAACATAGTGTAGCCTTGAGCAAATAAGCCTATTTGAATTTACTCAAATGTAAAATCAAGGATGTTAGAGTATAAGACCTTAAAGATTCTGTCCAGCTATAAATTTGTGTGGTTCTATGATATCTTACAATTATAAAATTTAATGATTCTAATGTGGTGTAGGTCACAAAGCAATGTGGAGTTGGTACAATTCTACTCCTCTGACACCATAGCATTAAACTTTACTAATTGGTTTTTAAAACCTTTTGAAGGTGATGATTTCAAATTAAGAGGTTTTAATAAGATGCTTAAAAATCTTTTAGAGAAAATGTCAGACATGTCAATCACTTACCACTTTCCAAACTTCAAAACTATGAAATGGTGTTATATGTTTTAACTGAATGCCATTTTTTATATATGGCCCCTTCATACTTGTAGCCCCTTAAATTCCAACTTAAGAATTCACTTTGTATATCCAGTTTTCATCGAAAATGTAATTGAATGAAGAGTGTGGATCATATTCTTATGTTATGCTAAAACATCATAGCAAAAACTTCATCTCTTCTTCATAGTGAAGGCTCAATGAAGTTTTTCTTTAGAGCTAAATAATATTGAGGATTATCCTCCTTATCCATGATACAAACAGAATGATTCTTCCAATCCATCATGTCTGTTTTAAGATGTCCTTCTTAATTTAAAATTATTTTTAATGTCCTCTATGCATCCTTTTTTTTATAAAAGGATGTGCAGTTTCCATAAGATGTGCAGTTTATATAAACTCTCTTGTTTACATTGACTTGTCATACAATGGGGAGTATGTGAGAAAAAAAATCCCTGGATACAACTTGTTAGAAGGAGAAAACACTTCAGTCAGATAAATCTGTATTTCTTTTCAACAGAAAAAAATAAAAAGCAAAAATTGTGATTTCCCAGCTTTCCTCCCACCAGGCCAAGGCTTGCTGGAAAATATATATACAAAGCCTTTTATAGAGGCACAATGATTATAACTTTAAAAAACATACACAAACATACATGAGCATACAATGCAAAACAAAGGCAGCGTAAACATTCAAGAACATATTCTATAAAGGCCTGAACTTCTTGGTTTCAGAGAGAATAATAAAGGAAGTAAAAACCATTATCTGGTCAGGAAAAATGGTTTCTTTTGTTCATGGCTCTTCAGAAATTTACCTCCAAAGGAAATCTGTCCATCCTCTTCTCTCCACTTACACAATCACCACCACTCATGGTGTTTGTCACTTCTTACTTGGACTATTATAATACACTCTTAATTGATCTCCTTGCTTCAAATTTCTCTTCTCCAATTTAACACCCAAAACATTTTCCTAAAGCACAGGCTTGAACACATGACGTGACTACTCAGTAAACTCCAGAACATCCTTATTGCCTCAAGAGCAAAACTCTTCTTAGCATTTAAATCCCTCAACAACTTTGGGGAAACCTTTTTCTCCAGCTTTATTTTATATTGTTCCCTTTCACATATTCTATGGTCCAGTCAAACTGGACCTTTTTTGTTCTGTGCTCTTTAACACTCTACCTTCTCTGGGCCTTTGCACTGGTTTTTCCCCATCCCACATTGCATCACCAACCCAAGAATGGCATATAATCTTTCCTCATCCTGACTCTTTATTTTTGCTTTTTGCTGAGGCAATTGAGGTTAAGTGACTTGCCCAGGGTCACACAGCTAGGGAATGTTAAGTGTCTGAGACCAGATTTGAACCCAGGTCCTCATGACTTCAGGGCTGTTGCTCTATCCACTGCCACCTCATCCTGACTCTTAAAAGCCCTCATTGTTTCAAAGTTCACTCAATAATCACTTTCTCTATAAAGCTTTTCTGAATCCTTTTAGTTTTTAATGCCTTCCAGCCCATTCTTAACAGCAAAGACTGTGTCTGGCAAAAAAAATAGGTGCTAAACAAATCTTCTTTCATCAATCAATTAGTTTATTGGCAGTGATGTTTCAAAATCAAATATGTACACTTAGCTATGCAAGGATTACATAGGTGAAAAGCGAAGGGTTATAGCTCTAGAGAAAGTTGACTACCCTGAAAAGTAAACTGGCTCTGGAGTCACACAATCAGGGTCTATATCTTATTTCTGTTGCTTAATGTGACCTTGAATGTGACATTTGAGCTCAGCTAGCTTCACTTTCCTAATTTTTAAAATAAGTGGGTTGGACCAGATTGCTCTCAATCCCCTACAATTAGGTTTGTGATTCTCTGAGACTATAACCCTACCTGAGGTAGTGTGAATATCAGGACCAAAATATATGCCATGACTAATGTCTAATAAAGATCATCAAGTTGACATCTAGTTGGATACTTTGCAAACTCCTTTTCAATAAGAATCTTTATTGGATTGCTTTGTATCCTCATAGCCTAGAAGAGTGTCTGTCACATAGCAGACACTTAATAAACCTTGTTGGTTCCTGGAAAAGAATCACTTAGCTGTACTTTAGAGGGTCCTTAAAACACAAGAAAGGTAAGATTAATAAAAAGAAAACATCTTAGAAGCAAATAAGAGCTATACAATATGAGCTTTGCCAAGCTCAACTACCATTCTGAGAAGTTAACAGAGTCTGCAGAATATACAATAAGAACCTAAGTAAACAAACCATTTAAATTAAGAATAGAAAAAATATGAATACATTGCCTTCTGTTGTTATTGTTATTATGTTGAAAAAGGGGGGGAGGGCACTGTCAGTGAATCAAACCTTCCAGTGTAGAGCTTTTACAGGCAGCAATATGTGTCTTTTTCCTCATTTTCATTGTTTTCCCTCACCAAGACTTTTTATCTTCACACAACCCTTCAGATAGATTTCTTCAACTTCAGTCAGTCAACAAGAATTTATTAAGCATCCAAGCATTGTGCTAAATGTTAGGAATACAAAGAAAGAGGGGAAAAATCCATGGTCTCAAGGATCTTATTATATAAGTTCTAGGCTTCCAACCTGTAACCTGTGAACCACCATCTCAAGATAGATAGATAGATAGATAGATAGATATTGACTTCATAACCAAATTGCAGATTTAGAACCCAAGACCATTTACTTCCTAAAACAAATGCTCTACAGTTTTGTTGAGACATAAACTTTGCAGCTCTTGAGGTGCTCTTTCATAAATTGAGGTAAAGAGAATACACCTGAAGCAAAGTTCTTTTTAGTGCCTTGGCATAAATGCCAGCTGCTAAACTAGGCATTGACCCACACCTACCAAGATAAGGTAGAAATAGGTTCATGATTTAGACATAAAAATGATATTATAAACAAATTAGAGGAACATAGGAATTTGTGGCCAAAGAAAAACTTGAATTCATTATTGAACAAAAAATAGATGATTTTGGTTATGTTAAATTAAAAAGGTTTTGTACAAACAAAACTAAGATTAGAAGGGAAGCAATAAACTGGGAAAACATTTTTACATTCAAAGGTTCTGATAAAGGCCTCTTTTCTAAAATGTAGAGAGAACTGACTCAAATTTATAAGAATTCAAGCCATTCTTCAATGATAAATGGTCAAAGGATATGAACAGACAATTTTCAGATGAAGAAATTAAACTATTTCTAGTCACATAAAAAGGTGCTCTAAATCACCATTGATCAGAGAAATGCAAATTAATACAACTGTGAGGTACTATACACCTCTCAGATTGGCTAAGATGATAGGAAAAAATAATAATGAATGCTGGAGGGGATGTGGGAAAACTGGGATGGCAATATATTGTTGGTGGAGTTGTGAACTGATCCAACTATTCTGGAGAACAATTTGGAACTACATGCATACCCTTTGACCCAGCAGTGTTTCTACTGGGCTTAGATCCCAAAGATATCATAAAAGAGGGAAAGGGACCTACATGTGCAAAAATGTTTGTGGCAGCCCTTTTTGTAGTGACAAGAAATTGGAAACTGAGTGGATGCCCATCAATTGGAGAATGGCTGAATAAGTTATAGTATATGAATATGGAATATTATTGTCCTATAACAAATAATCAGCAGGATGATTTCAGATTTACATGAACTGTTGTTAATTGCAATGAGCAGAACCAGTAGATAATTGTACACAGCAACAACAAGATTATACAATGATCAATTCTGGTGGATGTGGCTCTTTTAAACAATGAGATGATCCAGGCCAGTTCCAATGGTCTTGTGATGAAGAGAGAGAACTGTAAGAACTAAGTGTGGATCACAACACAGCATTTTTACTGTTTTTGTTGCTTGTTCGAATTTTATTTTCTTTCTCATTTTTTTTCTTTTTGACTTAATTTTTCTTGTGCATCAATTTATAAATATGTATGTATATATTGGAATATATATATATATTACCATGCTTAACATATATTAGATTACTTACCATTTAGGGGAAGGGTTGGGTGAAAGTGAAGCAAGGAATTGGAACACAAGGTTTTGCAAGGGTTAATGTTGAAAAATTATCATGCATATGTTTTGAAAATTAAAAAGCTTTAATAAAAAATGCCAGCTGCTAGAATGAGGAGTAAAGGTCACAGATTTACTGGGATAATTTGCTCTTCACTGATTAGTCTTCATCATCTAACATGTT
This sequence comes from Myrmecobius fasciatus, assembly GCA_023553655.1. NCBI lineage: Eukaryota > Metazoa > Chordata > Mammalia > Dasyuromorphia > Myrmecobiidae > Myrmecobius > Myrmecobius fasciatus. The sequence goes on along the minus strand of JAJPUD010013118.1, from coordinate 33,048 downwards.
AATGAAAAAACTTGATCTCAATAAAGCATAAGATATAGGTGCAACTTTTTTATAAGTCACATTTATACAAAAGGCAGAGCCAAGTAGGAGCATATACTACACTTAACCTTGCTCTGGCCAACAATGTCTGTGATCACCAAGGAAAACCAAATATAAGCATAAATAGCTCAAAGTAACCAATCAGTACTGGCACATAGTAGGCATTAATACTTGCTGATTCATTGATATGTTACTGATGACAGAGCTAACCTACATATATGCTCTACTTATGAGTAGTAACCTCTTCTCCATACAAAGGAAAACCCTTACAACAGTCTCTTAATTTTGTTATTTACTAAAGACATATTTTGCCAAGTGACTCCAAAATGCAAGACAGCATCCTGGATGTTAGGCAAAAATACAGAAATATAGATGTATAGCTTACCCTATATGAGCTTTCACTTTCTGAGATTAAACTTGAAAATACATTCAATAATCATTTGTTTTGTGATAGGTACTATATTAGGTGCACAAAGTGTAAAGACAAAAATTAAACAGACTGTCTTCAAGAAGTTTATATTTTACTGGGGAGATAAGTCATGATAAAAATACTACAAGGTAAGAATTGAAGATGGAACTAAGGAGAGAGATAGTTCAGAAGAGTTGAGGAGGAAGAGAACACTAAATAGTGAGTGGATCAAGGAAGGTTTCATGAAAGAAGTGAAGCCTCCATCATCAATATGCAGTTTTCCTGAACTGAGCCTTTAAGTTAGAAATAAAGAAGGAATATATTCTGCACATGGGAAAATTTCCAGACAAACCATGGAGATAGGAGACAAGTGATTTCTGTACAAGAAATGTCAGGTGAGTTCCTTATAAATAATACAAATAGATTCAGAAGACACTGGGATTATTTAACTGGGGATTCTCCAGGTTGTCACACAAGCCAGAATTTAAAGAGTAGCATTTCATAGTCAAAGATCAAGATAGGTGGGGAGAGGAATATTCCACACAAAGGGAATAGCATGAGAAAAAGCTCAGAGAGAGAGAGAAACTTAAGACCTGCCAAAGAAACAACAAGAAAACCAGTCACAGGCAAGTAGAGGATCCAAGAGGAATAGTAGGAGACAAGGCTGGAAATATAGGGAGGTGCCATATTGTACAACACATTGAAAACCAGCTTAATGTTTTCTTGATTTTCTTTTCTGACATTTGTTAGAGGAGAAATGCATTTCATCTAGTTAAAGCAATGTTGCTAAATAAAGTACTTAAAACAGAAGCTAGGTTTGCAGTCATCACCATATGCTAAGTTTTACACCATAACAAAAATCCTGAATTGTTTAGCAGGTAGTTGAACCATAGAGGGGGTACAAAACATCCAGGGAGAGAACAGAATTCCCCCATTACATCTTCCTTTCTATCAACTTTGCTGCCATATAACACAAACCACAAGCATAACACCCATCCAAGTGGCATGGGGCCAAAGAGGATAATGTAGTAAGTTTTCCATATATTGATCTTTATTCTATCTGCCTTGTCTTCTCCTTTAATTTCTAAATTGCCAAAGACAAAAACTTGCTGGTTATATATCAGGTGCTATTTCTGAGGCTGACTTGTGATAACCACTGCTGAACATCATTGGAAATGTGATTGTTAGTGTAGTGAAAGCGATCTGTGAAAACAGGCTGCAATTGAAAGGCAAACCTTCCCTCCTCCCGACACATACTTTTTTTTTTTTATTTTTTTAAAGACATCAAGAAAATTAACTTTTAACAAAAGGTATTTCTGAGTTTGACAGCAACATTATGTTAGCTGGGCTATGGAGCTGCCTAAAAGAAATATGTGATGTGCATCAATGATGGGTCACAACTGCCAGTTTTTAAGACTACAATGATAATACTCCCTTCTTTTCAATTAAACAAATCACATGGAACACTGAGGTATGTCTCTATAGAACACTCAAATTTTACGGATAAAGTCTGGGCAATCGCTGACACATGCTTGGAATGAAATATCATTCTAGTACTAACACAAGTATGACAGCACACTTTAAACTTGACTTCAAAGCGGGGGAAATAAAGAAAGCCTAGGTAAGGCAAGAAGAAAAAAAGAATGTTTTGTGAACTGCATTTCCTCATTCCAGTGATCTTTTAGTAGTTTCTCAATTCTATCCCTCAGCTTGAAGGGCACAGAACCTCAAAGTAAAGATAAGGGGAAAAAAAGCCCAAGTCCTCAGACAGAATCATCAATTCTTGTCAAGAAATCGCCAGCAGTAGGTGATGGCAGTGGTAGACAGAATGGTAACCGACACTTCTACAGCCAGGACAGACGTGACATTTCTCTTTGTTTATGAACCACCTGTACAGTCAGAAGGTAAAAAAAGTGAAAATGTGGATTTACTTCAGTCCAGATAATGGATATAAAATGTATTTAGTTCTATTCTTTAAGTAGCTTTTTTTCTCACCCCAAAATAGAAAGTATGTTCATTTCTTAATATAATCTGAAACAGAAGCTCCTAAAGACTTCTCAAGGGGATCTCAAGGAAAAGCAGAAAGGAGAAAATATATACTTCACCTAGATATTTGACCTTCTTTGATAAAATAAACAATGTCTGTAGAATTAATCATTGTTAAATTCATGAACACAAAAGAAGGTCACAATGGAAGGAAACAGGTCAAGATGAGACATATTCATTGGATATCTTTTAACTGTAAGCATATTCTTTTCTATGTATCTATGTAATGTTTTCCTTCACATTATAAGACAAGGTCTCCTTCTGATGTCAAAGTCAATTGTGTCTACATGAATGGACTCTACATGTATGCATGTATATCAAGAGAGAGCAACTGAGATTCATTCAAAAAGATGCTAATTTGGGATACAACATGCTTCTCTACCTTAAAATGGATGACCAAGAAGTTTACCTTTGCCAGCCACAGATCTGCTGTATCCTGATTACACATGCATTTTCTCCAGTTAATGTATTATTACTTTTCTCTCTGTGGAAACAAACAGCAACTGGGTAACTAGCAATCATTCTCTCATTTCCCTGTATCCAATTTGCAGTTGTCTTATAATCCTAACCTTTATAATATCTCTCAAATATACCTTCTTCTCCCCACCATATCATGGTGCAGACCTTGATCACCTCAAACCTGGACTATTGAAATATGCCTTTGATTGGTCTCCTTATTCAAGTGTTTCCCCAATCCAGTCCATCATCCACCTCAACTTCCACTCACTTATTAAAATGAACCCCCTAAAGTCCAAGTTTGACTATGCACATCATTCCTAACCTCATTCAATAACCTCCAATGGGTCCCTATTATCCCTAGGTCCAAATGTAAAAGTCTTTATTAGTCTTCATAATCTGACCTCTTCCTACTTTTCTAGCTTTTCATACTTTACTTCCTTCCAACCGTGGAATGGCCTCTTTTCTGTTCCTCATCATAATACTCCCCATCTCTACTCCCATTTTAATTGGCTATCTCCCACACCTGGGATGCTTTCCCTTTGTATTTACCTCCCAAATTCCCTGGCTTCCTTTAAGTCTCAGTTAAATCTTATTTTATTTAATAAGCCCTTTTAAGCTAATGTTATCCCTCTATGATTATTTCTTTACTTGTATAAAGTTGTTTGCATATTTTCTCTCCATTAGATTGTGAACTTCTCAATAGCAAGGACTATTTTCATTTTTGTGTTTGTAGCAGCTTAGCAGAGTGCTTAGTACATAGCAGGTACATAATCAATTGGCATTGCTGCTGTTTAGTGGTGTCTGACTTATTCCATTTTGGGTTTTCTTGGAAAAAACACTGGAATAGTTTGCTTTTTTTCCTTCTCTAGCTCATTTTACAGATGAAGTGAAGCAAAAGGGTTAAGTGACTTGCTCTGAGTAACACTCTAGTAAGTACCTAAGACCAGATTTGAACTCAGGAAGATGAGTTTTTGACTTCAGGACCAACTATGGATCCACTGTGCCATCTAGGTGTCCACATAATCAGAAGTAAGTGCTTAATACATGCTAATTCTCTTGACCTGACAGAGAGAGGAGAGAGACAGACAGACAGACAGAGACAGAGACAGAGAAACAGAGACAGACGAATGGAGAGACAGAAATAGAGAGACAGAGACAGAGAGATAGAGAAATTAATCAAGGAAATTTAACAAAAGACAAGGCAGCAGAACATGGAGACTTATATATGCTCATTTTCATGTTCAAGTGTAAGGCTAATTTCCTTCCATTCTCTAGTATGATTGATAGTTTTGCTCTTTGTTTTACAGAGTATTTAATAGTCATAGGTAGTCTCAGGTATGCCCAGGCTTCCTTCCCAGTTTACCCTTCAAGCAACCAACCAGTAAATTTTCACTGAATTCTATGCTGGCCTAAAGGAATTCCCAATTTGCATTATGTAACTGGAAAACAGGAGACAGAATCAACAATTAGAAAACAGTTAAGTACTAAACTAAACTAAGACTACAGGTACAACAGAAGTTCAAAAAGGCAGAGATTAATGCCAGCTGGAAAAGCAGGAGCAGATTTTATGGAGGAAGTAAAACATGAAATGGTTGTTCAAAGATTGGATTACATAAGCAAGGAAACTTTCCCCTGGAATAAGGGGGAAAATTATGAGCAAAAATTGCAGAACAAAAACAAAAAAGCACATACTTGTTCAACATCACATAATACTCTCTGCACAGGTAAAATCCATGATATCCAACTCATTCTTTGGTATCATTTATCAAACACTCTCTTACCTTTATCATTCATTTTGCACTTGTATTAGTCCTCCCCTCTATCCCTTCCTCAATTATCATTCTCAGGGATGTCAACATCCACAGAGTACCACCACCACCAACTCTCTTTATCAAAGCCCACTATCAATGTTGGATGAGGGAAGTATAAAAGTAGGTCTTATTAGCCAGAGTGATATATATATATATATATATATATATATATATATATATATATATATATATATATAATGCTGTGCATTCTTTATGGTAGCTTTAAAGACTTGAGGGATCTCTGAAATTCCAATAACTTAGGCTCTGTTTGCATCACTAAGAGGGTAAATGCCATAACCAGTAAAATGTGACTCTTCCTAATAATCAAAGAAATAGTTGTGTTGCAGACTGAATGGACTTGTAACCACCATTGTGACCATCCTGATTCACAGCATAAAAATCAAGTAGAGCTCTTATGCTCTAGTCTCACAAGACATCCAGGTATATGAGAAAAAGTTAGAGATTCCAGTACCTCAACTACTGAAAATATTTTGTTCCACCATATAATGATGATTGTTAAAGTAAGAAAGATATAAGAATGGATAATGTGGAGAACTTTAATATTTGGACTAGTATTTTTTTGTTTTGTTTTGTTTTGTTTTTTTATTATTTTTTTATTAAAGCTTTTTATTTGTGTAACATATGTATGGGTAGTTCCCCAGCATTAATCTTTACAAAGTTCTCCATTACAATGGACTAGTATTTTTTAAGAGAGGTTTGAAAAGTGACATTTCTGTTAGTGAAAGCAGCCTCTTGAGAACTGAGCAGAGATTCAGCTAGTTTTGAGGTCCTGAGAGAAAGCAGCGAATAGAGTTGCTTATTTCCCAGATGCTAATTTATTACTATTTCTCTATAATTAAAAACTGTAAAACCCTGATTACTAGGATTTTCTAGTCTATTAGATTATGACAATTATAAATGACATATTGATGTTGTATCTGGAGGAAATGTTTTCTCACCCTAAAACAAATATGCATTTCTTCTTACAAAGAGAAACTTCTTTGAGACAAAAGTCAATCAACTATAGATTCACAAAATGACAGAGAAAAAAGAAACCAAAAAAAAAATTCAGACTGGAAAGGAGCAGCTGTTTTTTCATATCAACTGAGGGCAACTAACACTTTGCAGCTGCTTCTGGGAGCTGATGTGACTGGAGGAAAGCAATTCTATTCTCTAAAAAGCTGACTGGAGGAACAATGAATTATCTGATATTTAAGTTGCAGAAAGAAAAAGATCTACTGCTTTGCCCTTACTTGTCACTTGCAGTTTCAAAAGTATCAAATTCTCAAAGGTTTGTCTAACTTGCTCTTTACTGCCACCCATAGCATAAAAGGGGAATATTTTTCTACTTGGAGGACAAGCAATAGTTCTGAATAACTCAGTGATATCAAGGGAGGCTATTGTATTTGAGAGCAAACATCTCAGAGACAAACTAAGGGAATAAACATGAAAATCTTTGAAATCCACAGATTTTGTGTTGACTATAAGTGAACACTACTGGACTTATGAAGTGTAAATGTTATTGACTTATGTCTGGATAGTCTATGAAACATTTGAAAATTCAACAAAAGTTTAACCAAAAATCTACCCTGAACTATGTCCACATAAGCTCAACTTTTTTTAAAAAGGCCTAGGAGAAATAGTTGAGATGTGTATCTATTTATACAAACAGTGGGTTTTAAAAACAACACAGGACCAGGACATTGCTGACTGAAAACCAAAAGGATCCTGGATACTGATGATGGTAGAAATTGTGCAATGCCACTCTACAGGTTGCAAAATTCAGTACATGACTTAATAGCTAAAATCATACTCCGAAACTATTACTACACTACAGGTTTTCCTGTCTCCAAGACCAGTGCTCTATTCACTATACTATGTTGCCACTTTATTTCACTAACCCCTTGGTGCTCTCATATCTCATATTTAAGCATTATTCTGTACTACTTTACCTCTAAAATCATGAACTCTAAAATTTCTCTCTCTAACCTTTGTTCCAAACCTGCTCTTCTCCCATACTGTGATGTTCAGTTCTTTAAAACCTCCTTAATCTCTCAGTCCCTTAATGTTGTTCTGGACTTATTATCTACCATCCTCACCTAGATACAATGACATTGTATTTCAAAGGCACACTCTCCCTTACCCTTAAGTGCCTTTTTTCTTTTCTCACCCTGTTAACTCCCAATTCTATGTTATCTCACACTATCTCCCTTTTTTAGTCCTATTTTGAAATTGCCAAATATAGTTGGAATAAATCATGAGATCAGAACTACTAATACATATATATATATACATATATATATACCCATACATATATATATATATGCCTTACTCTATAATACTGATATATTACAACCTCTGGTTGATTCTCTATCCCATTTTCTATTTTATTTATTATATGACCTCTTTTCTCCTCAAGTCTGCAAATTCAAATCTTCCCCTTTAAAATTTCTTAGCTGATTCATTTACTATATTATATTTATTAATTAGAGGAGTTCACTTCCTACTTAACTCAAAATATGACAGTGACAGCATTGCACATTTACACAGGCTTTTGGGATTTGAGAAAAAAACATTTTTTTTCATAACTGCTTTAATCAGAATATAATTATCAAAAATTTTCAAAAGAGGAAAGTTGATCTCAGAAATATAATGACTTTCCCAGAGTTCTAAACTATTAAATAATAGAGCCATAATTCAGATATAGATTCTTCTGATGCTAAAAACCATTGTTCATTCTGCAAGATAGAGAACATTCAAGAGAAGGTCCCTTAGTTACCTTCCTCTTCCATACTTCTAAACTTCTCTATGATTTTTTCCTATCCTCTCTTTTTCCACTATAGTCTCAAAGGATTCATTAGTTTTTTTTGTTTGTTTTGTTTGTTTTTTTGGTTTTTTGCCAAATAAAAATTCTCCACCTACCCCTTGGATCCCATCTTATTCTATCTCTCTCATACCCTTTATTCATAAACCATGCATTCTTATTTTGTCAATCTCTCCCTTGCATTGGGAAACTAAAACTATAGGTTTATGTTATGACCAATCAAGAATGGGCTATTACGATAATACTCTTAATATTCAAATGTACAATTTAACCAGTGGAGGAATTCTATTTAGATCTCTACCTTTCCCCCAATTGATTGATTATGTTCAGTCCCACCACCACTACCATCACTGCCACCTATCACTTCATCTAACTGACATCACCTTAACAAGGATATTCTATAAAGACAAGGTGAAGTGTATCAGCAAATGGAAAAATGACATCTCAAAAGAATAATTGGGTCCTGTCATGGTCTGCCTCCAGGAGACCTATTAAAAATACCTCAAAAGTACAGCAGTCTGGTAAAGACAAGTCATCATTTTCTTTTATGATGCATACCTGGTATTGAATGCTGATCATTGGAGATAAACTACTTTTTTTGAGATGGTAGAAAGAATTAACGTGAATTGTGCAAGAAGTCACAGCTAGAGACCTCAAAAGGGAAGTGCTATGAATCCAGATGCAATCCTTCCAATATCATAGAGATTGTATACTTGTTTTACTGTGAATCTATTTTTGTGGTAAGAATAATTTTCCAATATGTGGGTAATATATTTGTTATTTCACTATAAGCCCAAAAATATAAGAAAATGTAACATTTTTAAATGTGAAAAGCACTTAATGAGGAATAAAAATATTTTTGTGTCTTTAAGAAATACTTTTTAATGAATTTGATGTTTCCTTGCTATTTTCTATATAAAAACATCTAAGAGTTAATAAATTGACATCTCTCTATATAAAAGTGACTTCCACTTAGCCTACAAACATATTCAAGTCTCCCTTTGGTTCATTATTTCAAGCAACTATGATCTCAGTGGCAGGAGAACATGATATCTCATTTTATAGATGAAGAAATTAAGGCCCAGAAATGTCACCAAAATGGCAAGGAATAAAGTCAGGATAAGATTTCAGGTGTCCTGTTGAGATATCCCTATATGCTGAGAAAGACAAATACATTTATATGATTTGATGTGTTTCATGAGTATTTCATATTTAGTACATACATCATTACAGACAAAGTCATAAGGGATGCTGGAAGGAGAGGAGGAAACAATAATGTATTGTACCTGCTACGTACTTAAATTTTTACAAATATTACCTCTTTTTATCACCACAACAATCTTGGGAATTAGGTGTCATTATGATTCCCATTTTACTTTGAATAGTATTTTTATTTTTCCAAATACATGTAAAATAGTTTTCAACATCCATTTTAATAAAACTTTGTGTTACAAATTTTTCTTCCTCCCTTCCTTAATTCCCCTCAACCCAAGACAGCAAACAATATAATACAGGCCAAATATTTGCAATTTTAAAAAACATTTCCATATTTGTCATGTTGTACAAGAAAAATCAGACCAAAAGGGGAAAAACATGAAAAAGAAAAAAAAATACAAACAAGCAACAATAAAAAGTTGCAAATACTATACTTCATTTCAGTCTCCATAATTCTCTTTCTAGATGTGGATGACGTTCTCCATTTCAAGTCTATTAGAATTGTCTTGGATCACTGCATTGCTAAGAGCTAAGTCTATCGTAATTGATCATCACACAGTATTTCTGTTACCATGTACAATGTTTCCTTGGTTCTATTCACTTCACTCATCATCAATTCATGTAAGTCTTTCCAGGCTTTTTTTGAAATCAGCCTGCTCATCATTTCTTATAGAACAATAATATTCCATTACATTCACATACCACAATTTATTTGATATGATCCAGATTTATAATTGGGGAAACTAATGGAGATTAATTGAGTTAGTCAGAGACACATAGTAAATATCTAAGACAAATTGAACTCATGTCCTCATTACTCTAAGCCCAGCACTCTATTCACTAAATTAATTAGCTGCCTCTAAACTATTCCTTTTTCAGATTAGGAAACTGAGGCCCAGAGAGATTAGGTGGCATACCCAAGGTAACACAGTAAGACATGAAACTAGAGTAATAGATCTAAGTAGTATGAGTAAGTAGCAAATCAGTAATAAAAGTATCTGAGCAGGGATTCAAATTCAAGTCTTTTGGCTCCAAATTTTGCACTCTTTCCATCTGACTACTCTCTACAATATATCTATAATAATTTATTGTTTGAATATTACAAAATGTTTTAGGAGGACATATAGCTTACATATTTTCTATAAAATAAATCCATAAGTCACTGCAAAAAGTATCAAATTTCAAATAAATAACTTGACCTTAAAATTGCTTCAACTTTTCTTCAGTGATATACTACCGCATACTATATCTGCATGGCTTTGAATATATAAAATGCACTTCCATATATCCATGATGTGCAAGTGCTTAATACAAATGACTACCAGCTTTACAAAAAATAAGATTAAATGGCTCCACAACATCCTACACTGAATAATAACATCCATATTCATATATTTAAAACAAATATGCTCAAAAAACCTTCTTTAGAGATACTAGAATCCCAAGTTACCTTCATTGATTCACTTGAGATTCTAATTCCATATGTATTTCTAAATACCAGGACTACTTTTGGCTTTCTTTTGTTGAAAGGATAATCTTGTTTTTCTACTGCTTCCTGCTTAATAGCCATGGATAAATCTCCTAGGAGCTTTTAATGAAATGTCAGCATAGGATAATCTTTTTGCTACATCTCTGTTTTATGTCACTAACACAGCAAATATAATATTTGCAAATAAGTTGTTCAAAGATGTGCTCATTTTTCATCTCAAGTTACAGTATCAAAATTATAAGTAAGTCTGAATAATGGAAATGTATTATTTTTTGCCTGAATTTTTCAAGGGAACATAATAATTGGTCATCTAAATTTACTTGAAAGGAACTGCAGACACTTATCAAACCTGGTTTTTAAAAGAAAAGAAAGTATCTATCACAAGTTGGTTTTTGCCAAATGGAAATACTCCTATTTTTATTCTTACCATTTTATAGCCTGATGCCTTCAACTTGCTTTAACAAAATCTGGGTAGTTATTTAATCTGAAGAGTATGTAAAATTCATCTCTCAAGTAAAGTGAAGAGGAATACGTTGTCCCAGGAAAGAAGTCTCAACTTCATGAATTGTATTCAATTCAATAAGCGTTCATTAAAGGTTTATTATTGAATATGGAAAGCACCATGCTAGGTCCAGGAGATACCCAGATAAAAGTGAAACTATTGCCTGCTTACATTTTATGAGGAAGAAACCACAGGAATATACAAAGATAAAATAATAAGTCAATAAATCCTTATTTTACATAAAGATATAATCATTATTACAAGAAGGGCTAAAAGAATCATTTGAAGGGCTCTGATTTTATATATAAGGAAACTGAGACCTAAGTAGATTAAATTACTTGCTTAAGGTTACAGGGAATGTAAGATAAGACAGTTAATATTATGTAATATAACATTATACAATATTAGTAAAGCATTTATAATATAGTTAGCAACAGTAATAAAACTGTCATCTTGCTCCAGCAGGGATAGAGGAAAGATGACTTGATTCTAAATGACCAATATTAGCTCTTTAGGAAGAAATATATCTAAATTGGAGAGGGCAATTCATCAAATTGCCTGAGCCTGATGTAAATTTCCCTTTAATACATACACACACATACTCTGAACAAACAATTTACTCACTCTTTACTTCTGTCCCCTGGGTAAATGCTGCCCTATGAAAAAGGCCAGGTACAGAAAACTGATGTTGGTTCTTAGGTCAGGTCCGTTTCCCATTGTATTCCTGTAATTTTGTTTCCTGAGTGGTTTTGCTCATTGTAAAGGAATGGGAATACTAAAGTCCCAAGCAAGAAAGGTTACTGTTTTTTTTTTTTCTTATTTTGTAGTTCATTTGTTACAAATTAATAGAACATTGTGGCATATGTATCAAATACTTATGATTTCCATTAATGGGAATTTGTTACTGGAAAAACAATCACTTGATTATACAGATAAAATCATACTTCCTGAGCATGTGGAGCTGAGGAATTCACCTGACTTGATCTGAGGCAAATAATTCATTGAGTGACCTCTTTAAGAGCTAGGATAAATAAAAAAAATCTGGGCTTTAATTTCAACAAGAGATCTACTTTACATTATTATTCATCTTTTTATATTGGCAATTTGGTACCTTACTAGATAGAATGCTGTATCTGAAGACAAGATCTGAGTTGAAATCTGGTTTTAGACATTTACTGCATGACTGAGCAAAAGTCAATTAACTTCTGCCTACCTCAGTTCCCTCATCTTTAAAATGGGGATAATAATAGCACCACTTTCCCAGGATGTGAGGATCAAATAAAATAATACTGATTAAAAAAATCTTTGAAACTTTAAAGCACTAAAAATGTTTGTAGCAGTCCTTTTTGTAGTGGCAAGAAACTGGAAATTGAAAGGATGCCCATCAATTGGAGAGTGGCTGAATAAATTATGGTATATGAATGTTATGGAATATTATTGTTCGGTAAGAAACAGGATGCTAGCAGGATGATTTCAGAGAGGCCTGGAGAGACTTATATGAACTGATGCTGAGTGAAATCAGCAGAACCAGGAGAACATTATACACCGCAACAAGACTATATGATGAACATGGTTCTCTTCAACAATGATGTGATTCAAACCAGTTCCTATTGTTCTGCGATGAAGAAAGTCATATACATCCAGAGAGAGGCCTGTGGGAACTGAGTGTGAACCACAACACAGCATTTTAACGCTTTCTGTGAATATTTCCATGCATTTTGTTTTCCTTCTTAGGTTGTTTTTTTTTTTTCCTTCTCTCTTTCTAGATCTGATGTTTCTTGTGCATTAAGATAACTGTATAGATATGTATACATACATAGGATTTGTCATATAATTTATCCTATTTAGCATGTATTAGATTACCTATCATCGAGGGGTGGGGGGGGGGGGGAAGGGGGGAAAAAGCTTGGAACAAAAAAAAGTTTTGCAAAGGTCAATGTAGAAAAATCACTCATATGTTTTGTAAATACAAAGCTTTTAATAAAATAAATGAACAAACAAATAAAAAAAATCTAAAAAAAAGAAACTTTAAAGCACTATACAAGTGCCAATTTTTGATGCTGACATTATTGTTCTTGTTGCTACTCTTTTTTCAAAATGCATTTCCAGATACCACATCAGAAAATGCATCACAATAACCTGCTAGAGGCAATGTTTTTTGCCAAATACTCATCATCAACTCTATTACAGATGAGTCCTAGAAAATATAATAAAAATATCAATATCACAATGATAAAATTTAAAATGAAAACCAAAGCCTTGAGTACTATAAAATGGAAATATGTATACTCTCCTCTGCTCATTATGGTATCCCCCTCCTTGGCTTAAGTCATTTCATGAAAGAAATGTAGGATTTTACTAGATAGCCTCTAAGATCCCTTGGAAGTCTCAATCCTATGAATCCAGGAATGTTTTTATTTGTAAGTTCAAATAAAAATATTTCCCCCTGCATTGGAATTCCATTTTAAGTGGTATTTAAATTCAGTTTAGACCCGTTCTTAGTTCTTAAGATGATCATAAAACTGAATTCAAAGCAAACTTTCTAACATGGTATTCTATACTAGTCATTCATTGTAGAAGATTGGAAGAATTCTGATGTTTTTTTTTTCCTATTCTAAAGAGACCCCATATCTGATGCTAAAGGAACCATCATTAAATGTTCCCAGAGAGTTTTCTCTGCTTTTTAATAAATATTTGTACTAGACCCTAAATCAACTTGAAGAATACTAGCATTAATAAGAAACTAGAAATAATCTTCTTTAATTAAAGCTTTTTATTTGCAAAAACATATGCATAGGGGCAGCTAGGTGGCACAGTGGTTAGAGCACCAGCCCTGAAGTCAAGGAGGACCTGAGTTCAAATCTGGTCTCAGACACTTCCTAGCTGTGTGACCCTGGGCAAGTCACTTAACCCCAATTGCCTCAGCAAAAAAGCAAAAAAACCCCAAAAAAACAAAACATATGCATAGGTAATTTTTCAGCATTGACTCTTGCAAAGCTTTTTGTTACAAATTTTCCCTTCTTCCTTTCACCCCCTCCCCTAGATGGCAGGAAGTCTAATATATGTTAATTATGTTAAAATATTTGACATATCAAATATGTGTATATATATTTATACAGTTATCTTGCTGTACAGGGAAAAAAAAAACCTGAGAAGGAAAACATAATGCAAGCATACATCAATAGAGAGTGTGAAAATGCTATGTTGTGGTCCAGACTCATATCCCACAGGCCTCTCCTTGGGTATATATGGCTTTCTTAATCACTGAACAACTAGAACTGTTTTGAAACATCTCATTATTGAAGAGAACCATATCCTTCAGAACTGATCATCATATAGTCTTGTTGTAGCCATGTATAATGATCTCCTGGTTCTGCTCGTTTCACTCAGCATCAGTTCATGCAAAGCTCCCCAGGTCCTCTCTGAAATCATCCTGCTGGTTGTTTCTTATAGAACAATAATATTCTATAACATTCATATACCATAATTTATTCAATCATTCTCCAATTGATGGGCATCCACTCAGTTTCCAGTTTCTTGCCACTACAAAAAGGGCTGCCACAAAAATTCTTGCACATGTGGGGCCATTTCCTTCTTTTAAGATCTCTTTGGAATACAGGCCCAGTAGAAACACTGCTGGTCAAAGGGTATACACAGTTTGATAACTTTTTGAGCATAGCTCCAAATTGCTCTCCAGAATGGTTGGATCTGTTCACAGTTCCACCAACAATGTATTAGTGTCCCAGTTTTCCCACTTCCCCTACAACATTCATCATTATCTTTTCCTGTCATTTTAGCCAATCTGACAAGTGTGATAGAAATAATCTTGAAAACCCAGATAATGGTTTGTTGGTATCTCCCACACTAAAACAGTACTTGGCCTTAGCTGACACTTCGTAAGCACTTATTAAGTATATTAAAGGATATTCTATAGGTTGATTATATAAAGATTACTAATGCTCTATTAATTGTACATAAAATAGGTGAAAATATTATATCAAGAATCTGACAAAAGCAATTATATTGCCAAAGGATAGAGATAAGGGATTGCACCTATGATTTCATTAGTTTAAGGAAATTCTGAATGTGAGAACAGCGTATAAAGTGCTGGGCCTTGTGTCAGTCACACCTGAGTTCAAATCTGCTTTCAGATATTTCCTAGCTATCTGACCCTGGGAGAGTAATTCAATCTGTTCATTTGCAAAGTGTGGATAATAATAATGTCTATCTCACAGGATTTGTGTGAGGATAAAATGAAATAATAATTGCATAGTAGAGTAGAGTCTGCCACAAAGTAGATGTTATAAATGCTGCTATTTATTATTATTATTATTATTTCACAATTTATATTTATGGAGAATTGCCCAGAGCACTGAGAAGCAATAATAGTAAGTTAGTAATATTTAATAGCTAAATTTTTGCCAACCTTCATAGAATTTGGATCAGAGTGATAAAATTTCAGACTACAAAATATGATCCTTTTGCCTTTTACAGGTCTAATGTGGGAGGTTTAACTTGAAGTTAAGTTGGTAAGTGGCTGAAATGAAATAGATGGGTCTCAGTACTCCATAGTCAGGAAGCTAGTATTTTGGTACATATAGTAGAGAACATATTTGGGGAAGAGAGGAAGGAGGGAGGAAGGGAAAAAATTAAGTTGTAAAAAAAAATGGAAAAAAAAAAAAACGTATCTAGTTCATGAATTTACCTAGAGACCTCCCTAAATGTATAAGAAATATAGAAGGAGTGTATGTGTGGTTGAAAGAATGTTCTTGGAAGTATGTAATACAATGAATATTTTTAAACATAATAAGATTATGCATATTAACATAAATCATATATTCTTTATGTGAAAAACAGAAGCATAAAATAAGGAAAAAAACTTCACATGTTACAGGCTAATTAGGAGAACCAATTTATTTTATTTTTTATTGAAGCTTTTTATTTTCAAAACATATGCACAGATAATTTTCAACCTTTACCCTTATGTGTCAATTTTTTTTCTCCCTTCCTTTCCCCTCATCTCCTCCTCTAGATGGCAAGTAATCCAATATATGTTAAACATGTGCCATACTTCTATACATTTTTCCACAATTATCATGCTGCAACAAGTAAAATCAGATCAAAAAGCAAACAGAGAGAGAGACAGAAAGAGGGGGAGAGAGAGAGAGAGAGAAAGGAAAGAATCTAAACAAACTAAAATAAAAAAGTGAAAATACTATGTTGAGATTCACACTCAGTCCCCATCCCCACAGTCCTCTTTCTGGGTGCAGATGGCTTTCTTCATCACAAGATCATTGGAACTGGCCTGAATCACTTCACTATTGAAAAGAGCCACGTACGTCAGAATCGATCATCATATAATTGTGTATGATGATCTCCTGGTTCTACTCACTTCACTCAGCATCAGTTCTATGTAAGTTTTGTACCCTTATCACACTAAGACCAAAGTTTAATCCATATGAATGATGCCTAAAGACATATATCATGGTACTCCTGAATTTTCTCATCTACAAATTAGCTATAGTAATTTCCTTCTGTTCATTTCCATATACCATGAATAAAAGACACTGAACTACTCTAGTTGCCCTTTTTTTCCTGACATTTCAGTTTATTGATGTGTTTTCTTAAATAAGAGAATTGAATTCAATTGAAAACAATATCATAGATGCAGTTTAATTTGCATAAAATATGATCCGGCTATTACTTCCTTATTCTTTTTTTTCCCCTTTATTAAAACTTTTTATTTGCACATCATATGTATGGGTAATTCCTCAATATTGACCCCTACAAAGCTTTCTGTTACAAATTTCCCCCCCTAATCCCCACCCCTCCCCTAGATGGCAGGAAGTTCATTACATGTTAATTATGTTAAATACTTGACAAATCGAATATATGTATGTCTATTTCCACACTTATCTTGCTGTGCAGGAAATATCATGTCTACAAGAAAAAAAAAATCAAAGAAAGGAAACACAATGCAAGCAAACATCAATAGAGAGCATGAAAATGTTATGTTGTAGTCCACATTTCATATCCCTCTCTCTGGGTGTATATGGCTTTCTTCACTGAACAATTGGAACTGGTTTGCAACATTTCATGCACACACATGCAAAACAACAACAAAAACAACAACAACCACCAAAAACTAGAATCAAAGTATTTTCCCACAGATTATGTTATGGTTTAATAAACAGAGGTATACAAATATAGCAATGAAATATCATGGCAATCTGAAAAAATAAAAAGTATTTTAGAGAAAAGATGACAACTGACAAGTAAAATAAACAGAAAAAGGAGAAAAATAAAAAATTCCTATATAATATAAATAAAAAAGAAATTTAAAAGGAAGCTAAGCTTTGAGTAAAGAAAAACTCAATAATATTAAACCAATAATATAAAGTTATTTTAGTGATCTTGGGTCATAGATGATGAAATGTACCTTACTATGATTAGGTACTTTTGCTGCAATCTTGGTTCATGATGATGGTGATAGAGGTAGATTCATAAATGGTCATAACATAAGGGATGATAAACTTATTTTAAATCACCTTGAAAGATTCTGATTCTACAACCAAGATAACCTCTTCAGTAAATAACATAATAGAATAAAACAATCCTATACCTCAGTTTCAGTTGTTCTAAGCCACATACCACTTGTTATGTAAATCACAAAATTTGCTATTCTGGTCAGACCACACCTTGAAAGACTGGCATCTAGTTTAATGATGACCAATAACAAATTGAGGCACAAAAGAACAAGAGAGCTAAAATAGCAAAAGAATTCCGAAACATACTACATCAAAATCAGTTCAAGGAAGTGAACATGTTTAGCCTTGGAGGAGACTACTTAGGGTTGATAACACTGCTGATTTTCAAATATTCAAAGAGCTATCATTAGGAAAAGACATTAGATTTCTCAATATTTAATCCAGGGGACAGGCCAATGGGAGGGAGTTACAGGCAAAAAGTTGTTGATCAGTCAATTTAATTGCATCTAACTTTTTAAGACTCCATCTACCATGTTTTCCAAGGAATTTTCTCAGCAAGGTTGCTGTAGTGATTTGTCATTTCCTTCTCCAGTGAATTAAGGCAAGCAGTAATTAATTGAATTGGCAAAGGTCACACATCTAGTAATCTTGAAGTTGGATATGAACTCAGGTCTTCCTGATCTTAGGTCCAGAACTCCATTCACTGAGTCATCTAGCTGCCCCCCAAGGAAGAAGACTTTAATCCAAAGTAAAGAAATATTTCTAAGAATGACAGCAATCCAAAAGTGGAATGGACTCTTTTTCAGAAATGGCAAGGTTTTTCTTCCAGGAAATATTAAAGCACAAGCTGGATAACTCTTTGTCAAGGATGCTATAGAGAGAACAATTCTGCTCGACTAAAGAGGATTGACACAAATGGCCTGAAAGTTATATTTGGAGATTCCAAGGAGCACATACCATAAAGCCCTTCAATAAATTGACCTAAGTTCAAGTTTAAATAGAATAGATAATTTAGTAGACATAATTGTTTATCCCTTCCTCACTGCCATTCCAGATTCCTCTCTTTTGGTCCAGGAGAGATATGAAGCTGCATGTTTAAGTAACTCAATTTTGGGGAAGCATAAAAGCAGTAAAGGTGGGTACATTAATATTTATAGCTGTAAAGTTTGATGCTAAGGTAGGCAAAGTGAGCTGCATGCTTCAAAATAGGGTAAACAAGCCTTAGCTACTGTTGAATACTTCAGTGATGAAACAAGTTACATAAACTTAGAAAGAGGAATTGGAATAAAGGGTGGGACCCATATGCATAATGCTCTACTGACCCATAACTCATCTAAATTCAGAATACTTTTAACTAGATTCTTGTCACTAGAGTGGCTTGCTCACTTCTCTCATTGATGAAAGTAAATGATATGGATACAAATATCAAGTCATTTCATATTATACTTTTCTGGGTTTTTGGTTTTTTTTTTTTTGAACCACTGAAGTTGTGTAAATCCCTCTTTTTGCAATTCTTATTACTCTCTCTTATGCCCTGGCATAGCTGAAAGTTATCTCAAAGTTCAAAATTCAAGGTGTGAATCATTGAAGTGGGCCACAAATCTCATTTGTCTCTACCACATGGAGATTTCACTAACCATCCTCCATTAGCTAGAGCTTTCCTCATGAATTGTTTATTCATGATGTGGAAATAGTTTTGTAAGTCTGAAATTGTGTACCTTGAATCTATCTCATAGATTCTTTTCCTTCATTTTTTCATTAGATAATCATCTGTCTCTGCTAGATGGTAATGCAATTCAAATCCACAGAAGTCTTTTATCTGCTGAAATATTTCACAGTTTAATTTAAACATTCCTGTGATAATTATTTAGTATACAATAGAACTCCTCTTCATTTCCTCAGATGTAATTCAAACTACCCACAGAATTTCCCTTTGAAAGTAACAAATGCCCATCTTATCCATAGTTTAATTTATTCCTGTCTGATTTTTTGTTTTGTTTTCCTTTATAAAATGAACAAGAAGCATCTTTTTATTGAACTACAGGTGATTCCTGACTAAATGAACATCTGTCTGCACTTCAGTCTCTGCTGTTAATCCTATCCAATGAGAGAGATGCAAAATTTTGAAAAGTTATTCTAATACATTCATGATCATTGCTCCAAGATCTTTAGTGACCACTTGGTATCAAGAAAAATGTTTTCTTTTCAGAGTTTGTGGAGCATTGGAGAGTAAAATTATACTTTTACTCTTCTTTATGTGATAGATTTTCTTAAAAATGCACAAAATGTTTAAAATATTTTTCTATCCTATTTTTACAGAACATATAATTTGAAACAATAGAAGTCAATATTAGCTCCTCATTCCAGAAATCAAAATAAATATAACAAAATGTACCCTGAAACTCCATAGATGGTAGCACTAAAGCACCTACAGAAGATGTAAAAATTTGTTATTCTCCTCCTAATAAAGGTTGGATGTATTACTTTTTATAGGAAAGAGCTTATAAATTGTAAAGTACTATCCAATTACACAATATTATTTCATAAGAGTTCATTAGACTTAATTGGGTTTAGAATTAACAGTGCAGCTAGGTATCCCAATGGCTAAATAGCTAGTCAAAAGTTTGACTCTTCACCAATGGATAGGAGGGAGCAGTGTCTGCTTCAGACCCTTAATGGCTAGATCATTTAATGCAAGTCATTCAGCCTCAATTTTCTCATCTGCAAAATGGAGATAATATAACTTTTCCTTTCAGAGTTGTTTTAAAGATCAAATGACCTATTATATGTGTAGTACTACTCTGAGTTAATTACTCAATCTTTCAGTGCACAAATATTAGGATTTCCAGAGAGTAGTTGACTATTACCCTAAGGATTCTAGGAGTAGCATCAATTGGTTGGATTTTCCAATATTCAAGCTCATATATGTGCCCAATTGTATTTCCTATTAAAAATAGCCATTAACCTCAATTAGATTTTGGAAAAGTGATTTATTAAGATGGCATGGCAATTTAAAATATTCTCCCAAAAATCTGGAGTATAATTCCCTCAAAAAAGAAAGGGTCCTCATTGATTGATTTCCAGTCTTGGTTTCAGTTAAAATCCAGGGAAAATTTCACCCTTTTGAACTCTACAAAAACTCAGTAACCTGACTGAAAGTAAAATGAATTTATTAGACACTAAGCAAAACTGCTCTCTGATAGTAGCTTCTATTTTTAGTGAACAGCTTGTGTTTTTATAGGTTTTGAGCCTCCATTAGAGTACAAAGCCAATCAGTGGTATTGGCATTGCCCTGCAGATTAAAAATGGAAAAAAGAAATGTGGAAGCTTTGGGATCACAGGTGTGCAAAGGTCAGCTTTGTTCACATGGTGAAGTTGGTTAATTTTACCCAAATAACCCCCATTGTCATTAAATCTTCAGGTTGACAGAGTTCTTTTTCAAAATAAAATCAGTCAAGTTTGTCCTCCTGTTGCCAGTAAGGAGAATAAAATACAGTCTGAGTGTTTCCATTTATACAGTCCCAGAGATTTCCTTGTCCTCTGAGGTTACTTTATCTGGAGAGGTCAGGCTTCCCTAAAACTTATAGTACTCAGGTTTATTCACCTATCCCATAATGATGAAAAGTCACAAATATACATGAAACCCAGACAGAGCAGAACTTGAAGTACAAAGAGAATGAGGCATACATGTAAAAGACACATATGGGAAGGAAGTAACTCATGACTTATGTCTTTTTTCTCCTTCAGAAAAATCTCATGAAATTCTCTCTTAGGAGTAGCTCTCTGGTATAGTGTTGTATGATGCCCCTATAGGTGCAGAATGAATACTTCTCTCTCCCACCAAGGATCACTTTTCCTAACACTACTTCTCCTTATAATAACTCCAGTGGAGAAGCTCAAAAAACCCTGACAGGGAACCCAAGTCATCTTTTCAGAATAAAACTAACTATAAAAGCTTAAAGCCCCTTTACATGATAGTAGGGAATTTGAATATCAACTAGCTTCCAATTCTCCAGGAATCTTTCTCATCCTACTAGCATGTATTAGTATCAGTGGACAAGTCTGGGTTTCTCCTTCCCTATTCCCAATGCTTGGTCCTGATAGACTCAGAAAAGAAAACAAAAACAATCCACCAGACTTTGCTGATTGGGAAAAGGGTACACAATAGGGGAATCCAACTCCATCCATCTAGATCTCAATGGACTGCCCTGTATCCATCTACCCTGGCCAACCCCTCATTAATTAGATATTTCTCCTCAAAATTTCTGGCTTATTTTTACTATCTTGTTGTGGACTTCATGGTTGCTTAAACTGGATTTTGTTATTTAGAAACCAAGTTTGTAAGAAAATTCCTCATACGGCTATACTGTGCCTTTGTTTGTCCTCAGTATGTCTGTATCTGCTCCTTGGTATGGCTACTTCTTTCTATATCAGGACTTTTCCTAAATATGTTTCTCTGCGCTGTGCTGGATACTTGCTTTCCTGAGCTAGTTTATTCTCTTCAGTGACAAGACAAATGCAGAGTAGGGAGGGGAAAGAGGAGGGGAAGATGCAAAAGAAATTTTCTCTTTCCAACAAAAGCATTCTCCACAGCTAGATTGAACTACTTAAATATCTCCAACTCCAAGGTCTTAATTTGTTTGGTTAGCTAATTAGATTATAACTTTTTAACCCAATTAAAGAAGCTAGTTTATTGATGTAGGTGTGATGTCAACTACCTCCCTAAACACTTGTAAGCTCTTGAGTTATATTAAATATCCATATGAATGTTAGATATTATTAATTATATTTTTAAAAGCCCAGGTTAAGGGTTTTCCTATTTAATGAAATAACAGTTGGTTAAATAGCGCAGTACAAAGATTAAGGAATGGATTGTTTTGTTTTGGTTTTGGTTTTGGTTTTTTTTGGAAGTGTGAAGAGGAGGGAAGAAACAAGCAATTTAGCAACTGAATTTCCACACAAACAATATATTGCTTACAAATAACTCTTATCTACTCATTAAAGGCAGAACTTCCACTTCACTGTACTTTTTAATCCTAGCTCTTCCTTTTCAAGCACTAAAAAATAATAAAGTGCTTTGTATAAACATACCATTAAGACTTTTCATTAATTAGGAAAGTCTCTCTTAGTAGGTCAAGCTATCATTGAATTGATGCAATAATTTAAATGAACTTTATATTTTACATGCATTATATATATTTGTCAGGCTGATGTATTGGATAAAATGCTGCCTTTGGATTCCAGAAGACCTGAATTCAATTTCCTCCTCAGAAATTTAATAATAGCTGGACAAATCATTTAACCACTCTCAACCTAAGTTTTCTTATGTAGAAAACAGGGATAACCTATCTCACAGAATTATTGTAAGGATCAAATTAGGTAGCTTATTCAAAAGACTTTAATTATTATAATTACTATAGGATAAATGCTTATTAAATATGATTCAATTCAGTGTCCGGGATAGAGGATAAAATTTCAAAAAGTAGAACTTCAAGAAACATCATGTGTTGATTTAGCTTTTCTTAGGAAGTTTTAAAAGAAATAAAAAGGGAAAACTATATTTGGGCAAATTAATTTTTTTAAATAAGAAACCTAAATGGTTTGGCTAAGTTTAAATGTTCAAAATGTGGCGATGTCAAAGAAAGATTCTACACCATAAGTTTATGATGACTACTGTTAAGATAACTCAATTTCTCACTACAGTACTGCCAACAGATGGAGTGGGATCTTCAAGGATTATAACATCGAACAGCTGGACTGATATGACAAGTCATGAGGTGTCAATCAAACAAAGTAAAGAAGAGGTAGTTTCACAGAATGGTTTCCCTGGGGAAAGAAAGCAGCAGATGATATTTCCCGTAGCATCCCTTATATTTCTTTTCCTTAGAGAATTCAAACAAAAAACAACCAAATTGCTTTGGCAGGCTTCAGTATCTCTCAAATCTCTGGTTGACTTCTTCCTAAACATTTGCTGGCTCAAGAGGGAAATTACAAAAATTGTACACTAAATAACATTTTGAATAGGCTAAGAATATTGACTTTCTATTTATATTAGGTAGTACTTTATATTTTTGCTATGTAGTACTTGAAGACCCCTCTTAATAGCAAAATTATTATAATATATTTATGCATGTTTTGAAATGAAACTGGCCCAAGGGCTGGAATGTTGGACTTCATGTTTTAAAGAACTGAGACCATATCCTACGTTTGACACTTATTAGCTTCCTGACAATGGGGAAGTCATATAACCCTTCTGTGAACCCCAGAAAACTCCCTAAGACTTACTTTCTAATTTACGGATGGGTTTTGTTTTGAATTTGGTAGGGATTTTCCATATCAAGAAATCAAAGATGCATTGTTGGTGGAGCTGTGAACGAATCCAGCCATTCTGGAGAGCAATTTGGAGCTATGCTCAAAAAGTTATCAATCTGTGCATACCCTTTGACCCAGCAGTGTTTCTATTGGGCTTATATCCCAAAGAAATCATAAAGGAAGGAAAGGGTCCCACATGTGCAAGAATGTTTGTAGCAGCCCTTTTTGTAGTGGCTAGAAACTGAAAACTGAATGGATGCCCATCAATTGGAGAATGGCTGAATAAGTTATGGTATATGAATATTATGGAATATTGTTGTTCTGTGAGAAACAACCAGCAGGACGATTCAGAGAGGCCTGGAGAGACTTGCATGGACTGATGCTGAGTGAAACGAGCCGAACCAGGAGATCATTATACACAGCAACAACAATACTATATGATGATCAGTTCTTATGGACATGGCTCTCTTCAATAATGAAATGTTTCAAACCACTTCCAATTGTTCAGTGAAGAAAGCCATATACACCCAGAGAGAGGGATGTGAAATGTGGACCACAACATAACATTTTCATGCTCTCGATTGATGTTTGCTTGCATTGTGTTTCCCTTATCTGATTTTTCTTTCTTGTAGATGTGTTTTTTCTTGCACAACAATGATAAATGTGGAAATATGTATACATATATTCGATTTGTCAAGTATTTTAATATAATTAACATGTAGTGGATATCCTGCCATATAGTGGAGGGGTGGGGACTGGGGGTAAAATTTGTAACGGAAAGCTTTGTAAAGATCAATGCTGAGGAACTACCCATACATATGTTATTCAAATAAAAATTTTTTTAAAAAAATATAAGATCCTTAATATATACTTTATAAAATAGCTTTATAAAAGAATATCTATAAAAATTCCAACATCACATAAATGTGATTTTATCATCTAAAAATAAAAAAATGATGTTAACATAAAATGATAATAAAAAATAGCAACAATTAAGTCTATCTGGACAATGAATTTATCTGTTGCCAGATAGTTAGTAATTTTGTATGTAGATAGTTAGGCAACTTTTTAAACATGTTCTGTCATCACAGCCCATCCCTTGGCCTTGCCAACTTGGTTGAATTGTAAGAGGTTTCATTCTTCTGGATTATTACAATGATGTATTCTATGCAAGAAAATGGGATTAATGATACTACCAAGTGTCATATATGACCAGAAAAGGAAGCATGCCAGTGAAGCAGCAAAACCACAGCTTAAAATGGCATTCATAAAATATCAAAAGCTCTAATATGAAAGACCACTATAAAATCATTATCAAAATAAAGCCTTTAGCAATTTGAAAAATCATCCATGTTCATGGAAGAACATTGACAAGAATTGCACAGGATAAGAAGGCATGGGCAAATTGCAATTTTAGATACTGGAAGGATTACCCCAAAAAAGATGAGATAAAAGAGTGAAAGAATTAGTAGTCAGTGATAATAAAGTTGATGTATAGACAGCATTAGGTTATTGAAAAACAATCCATTGTTTCTAGACAATATCAATATTACTGAAAACTAACAAATTTAACTAAATATTTTTCTTTTTTTCTGAAGCTATCTAGCTTTTGGAACAGCTCAAATTGTCTAATGTTGAATCAATTTTTTTTCTGTGAATATTTGGTTTTGTGTAAACTTTATCCTTTTTATACTGAATAATTTAATGTTTTGGAAAAAATAACCAGGATTCATTAGTCATTTTACTGTAAAATGCAATTTCAGTGCTGAAAGTAATTTCCTATTTATAAAATTCTCTGAATCATTGAGGCACTGTTGAGGGAGCACTGGACCAGAAGTTAGAAAATGAGCTCTGGATGAATTTTGTCATTAACTAATTGTTCCACCACTGAGTATGACCAAAATGATGGAGATGGCAACAAGGTGATGATGATGATGGTGATATCAGCAGGATGTACCTGCTATTTTTCCAGATACAAAGTACTTCACATACATTATTTCATTTTAACTGTCAAGATAATCTCAGGAGCTAAATAACAAGTATTATAATCCCCATTTCACAGTTGAATAAAGAGAGGGTCAAAAAGGGTAAGTGAATTTCCTAAAGTTGTATAATTAGTAAGTGGGGAGTCTGTGTAGTAAGCTCAGGTTTTTAAAATTCCAATCCAAC
The DNA here is from genome assembly GCA_023553655.1 of Myrmecobius fasciatus. NCBI lineage: Eukaryota > Metazoa > Chordata > Mammalia > Dasyuromorphia > Myrmecobiidae > Myrmecobius > Myrmecobius fasciatus. Next base: position 7,285 of record JAJPUD010013118.1, on the reverse strand, counting down.
TCTTTTTCTATATCAAATGCCTTCCTGAAAAAAAAATAGCCCATGGAAAGGGAGCCTTAGGCATTACTTAAAAGCAGTTTTGCAATTAATGGGTATTGTGAAAAGTTTCTGTTCATGTCCTTAATAAGATAATCTTTTAAAATTGAGAAGTCCAAAAACAAAGCACAGAATCCATATTGCTTGGACAGAGTTGATTTTGAATGTATAAATTGCTTATAAAGACATCAGTGAATAGAAAATACTATAAAAGTAGCAGTATGTCAACTCTGTCAGGCCATTTATCAATAGTGGCCAGGATTTCCATTTAATTTTTTATATCAAATCTAAAATGCCTATAATTGACTTAAAGTTCTTTCACTACTAAGTCCCCAATGACCTTACTTCTTTTATCTCCCCATCCCTGTTCCAATATGTCATAGACAGGCAAATCTACTTATCATTATCTGCTGCTCCTTTTCTCACTTTCAAGCTAATATTTATAGCTTTCTTCCTGAAGATGTCCTTCCCCTCTTCTCAATGAAGGGGTTGGGATGTCCTGTGCTTAAAATGTTCATCAACTCCACAAAATCTTCTCCAATTAATTTCATCTGACCCTGGCCACTTCCAGTCCACTGTAGAGCTTTCTTCTCTTTTCTTTATATCATTGGATAATTAATGCTTTTGAATACATCAGAGCATGGTATGTTGAGAAAAACTCCAGATGGGCATTCCGATTATACAGATTTGAATTCTGGCCCAGCTACTCCTACTTGTGTATTTTGGGGCAAACTAGTTAATCTTATTAAGCCTTGGTTTTCTTATGCATACAATGAGAGATTTGTGAACACTTCTGCTTCCTATTTCCCTCTCTACAGGCAGCTAGGTGGCACAGTGGATAGAATTTCAGCCTAGAGTCAGGAGGACCAGAGTAGAAATTCAGCCTTAGACATTTTACTAGCTATGTGACCCTGAGTTAGTCACTTATTCCTCTTTTCCTCAGTTTCCCCCAGCTGTAAAATGAGCTGGAGAAGAAAATGGCAAACTACTCCAGTAGCTTTGCCAAGAAAACCCTGAATGACTACAGATGACTGGCCAAGAATTTCCCAGCCTTTTACACCTCACAATTAATTACACCTCACAATTAAGCATAGTCAAATAGTAATCAGCACCTATTACCTCTGAATTGGAGATCATTACATATTTCACAATTATTTGATGACTTTAAAAAATCCCTTCCTAATTAAATGGGCCCAGGACTGAAATAATTTCTAGCATTGAGACTGATGTGAAAAAATCATTGGAACCTGAATTCTAATCCTGGTTGTTCTTACCTGAACTATGAGAAATTGCTTAATATCTGTACCTGAATTTTTTCATCTGAAAAATAAGGAGTGGGAGGTGAACTAGATCAGAGCATCTTAAACTTTTTACACTTGGAAACCCCTTTTCATCTGAGAAATTGTTGCAACCCAGGGTGTGTGTTTTGTGTGTGTGTATGTGTGTGTGTGTGTGTACATATACCTATATATATATATATGTGTGTGTGTGTGTATATATATATACACAAAAAATAAGTAAACAAATCATTTACACTTAATAAATGATGAAGAAATTTATTTTAAAACTTCTTTGTTATATATATATAATTTTACCACTTATTAATGAGGAAAGCAAGTTTGTATATTAATGAGATGGATGTGTTTGTTTATTTTTACACAAAGAATTAAATCTTGGCAGACTATTTCATACCAAATAAATTTGATAATTTGATACAGTTGAAGTTGCAAAATTTTCCGTGACCCCCCACATTGAATTACTGCACATGAGGTTGCAACCTACAGTTAAGAAGCTTTGAACTAGGTAACTTGTAAGTATTCTTCTAACTCTATAACACTAAATCTCGTGGAGTTGGTTGAGAAATTTGGAAGCAAACCAAGTAGAGCAATTAGATCAGAAATTCTCCAATTCATTCTAACCAATATTTACTATGTGACCACTATATGCAAATCATAACAGAAATGACAATCCATCATTGTCTTGTACTGACTTGGTTATGTGGAACACTTGGGTACTAGTTTTGACTCTGTAACTAACTGTGTGGTCTTGGGTAGGTCACCTACACCATTGGTATTAATTTTATAGGGGTTGGACCAGATGATATCAAAGGTCCCATTTATTTAAAAAAAATTCTATGATTCTGAGTCAGATCAAAAGAGTAAAGAAGCAATGAAGGTGTAGGAGTGGAAATCAGGAAAGAATTTCCAAATAATAAACTGCTGGTGGCAGATTGGGGAGGAGGAAAGGGCATTCATGAAAAGGGGCATATCATACACACAAGTGGGAATGATAAAATCATTTCTGAAAGACAAATTGCAGGTTTGCTTGACTGTGGTTGCATGTCTTTAGGGAGGAACAAGAAATAAGGCTGGTAAGAGCTTTCACAAGTAGGGGGCAGGCAGCTGGAAGGTCTTGAATGCCAAGTAAATTGGATTGGATATGACATCCAATGGAAGAAAGCTACAGGGAGTATAAGGTAGTGACATGATGAAATGATATTTTGAGCAATGGATTTTTTCAGAGAAAGTTTAAAAATAAGTTTGAACAAAGAAAGAATGGGAAATTCAACTGTATCAGATTAAAGAAAAGGAATATGAATTTCCGAGTTGATAAATTAGATACAGAGAAGCACAGTGGATAAAGTCAGTCTAGAAATTAAAAAAGAAAGCTTTAGGTTCATGTTCCATCTCTGATATAGACATAGAGATCTTGGAAAAGTCACTTAACCTCTCAATGCTGTAAGGAGTCAATCTGTAGGGCATAAATTGCAGCTAGAATACATATAATGGAGAGAGCTCTGGGCCTGGAAATAGGAAAATCTGAAATCAAATATAGCTTCAGGTCCTCACAAATTATGTGACTCCAGGCAAATCACTTAACCTCTGTTTGCTTCCATTCCCTAATCTGTAGAATAGAGACAATAATAGCACCTATCTTCCCAGGTTATTTTAAGGAGGTAATAATTTAGCACAGTGCCTGGGGTATAGTAAATGCTAGCTACATAAATGTTAACAATTATTATTATTACCAGCTATTATTATTCTAAAATGCTAATGTGGATTGCTTAAAAAGTGTTTCCTCACTCAATTTCCCTATGTCAGTGAAATCTTAGGTCCTGTCCCTTTCCTGTCTTAACCATATCCATCTTCCTCCCCATCCCTAGCCCTATCCTAGTTAGGTGGATGTGAAAGAATCACTGCATATGAATATATACATTTGATCACATGTATATTTGTATATACATACATGTACATATACATGTATAGTGAGAAGAAGAGAGGTGGAAAATTGATGACTGAAAAATTAAGTAGATGAAAGAAAGGATGATTAAGTAGTTACAAAGCTTGATCTTTTTAGTGGGTGGGAAAGAAGCATTAAATCTAATGGTGCAGCAACATCACTGCCAGCAAAGTCTTTCTCTGATGAATACAGCATATCATGTGTATTCCAAATTCAATATCAGTGAAGGGGGCAGGGAAAGGAGCTGTGTTAAGGTAGTTTATATGGAATCAGTGAGAGTTGTTGGCAGTTTCTGCCAAAAAGCATTTTTTACTACTGCTCAGAACTAGAAACCCAAACTCCAAAATGGAACCCCAGGAATAGCCAGTAGGAGTGACCCTCAGTGGCAAGGATATGGGTAAGGTAGGAAGGTAAAGGAATTCAAAATGAAGGCAGATGGTTAGTTGGGGAAAAGGGTTATATACGTACTATTCATCCTGTCCAATAAACTGGATTACCTCAATATCTGGGAAGATATATTGTAAAATGAAAAAAGGAAATGCTGGGGAAAGGAGAGGGCTCATCATTCGCCACAACACCCAGGAATGTGTAGGTGGAAGTATCATTATCATCTCACCCAGGAAAGACCAAATGAAATTATAACATTAAAAGGGATCAGGGAACTTTACACCTTGAAAAGGACTCGGGGCTGCAGTACATGAAAGTTAAATGAGGTCACATTATATGACAAATGTCCCCATAACCTTCAGCAACTAATTTTTTTCCTGTAATGTAAACACAGAATTATTATCCAGAGGGCAAATGATGAACAGAGGAGAGTTCAGTTCAGAGGAAAAATAGTGTGGGGATATCTGGTCAAACCACACCCTAGTTACTAATTAACTAGCAAGTTTTAAAATATTAAGTGGGTTTTTGGTCTGGTTTAATTTAAAGAAATCAAAATGAACACTTGCAAAGGTATACTTGATAATTCTCTAATTAATGATCAAGAATGATAACAAATACATTTACATCCCAATTAACTTTAAATTTTTATGCAAAGTCATATTTGATTGTAATTAGCATAGACTTCAGAAGTTAATTAAGACTAATCATTTCTTAATGTAATCAGAATCCCAAAAGAACAATATAAACAAATCTTTATAGGTAATGGTGATGCAAACTTATAAAATGTAGATCCAATTAATCTATAACAATGATTCTAAAATATAAAATAAAAATAAATCAGGTATATTAGTATGTATTTTTATGAGCAATGTAGGAATATAATATAATAGTTAATAATCCAAACCCATAGAAACATCCTTCCTTACTCTAACAGTAAAGATGGCTCAGCCATCACAACTACACTACATATTAAAATTTGATACTAATAAATGATATAAAAGGCACAATGACTTCTCCAGACAGTGCATATCCTACTACATCTAATTGACTCACTAGTTAAATTACAAATATTGGAAATTCAAAACACAGAAACAGTTGATACAGTACAATCATAGTTTCTATAAATTCTGAAAGATTAAGAAATTATTTGTTAGTAAAACCTTTTCCTTGGCACATTTCAGAGTATAATAGTGATACTATTTTTCTGAGTGCCAATTGGCTCGTATTCTGGAAGCTTGCCACCTGAGAAGATGCTGGCAGGTAATATCATCTGCTATAGATATCCCTACTATAATTTATGAAGTGGCAAAAATAGAATTTTTCTTAACAATGAAATTGGAATATGTGTATATATACACATATATGTATGAACATATATGTGTATATATGTATGTTTGAATACATATACACATATGAAGATATATTTGAGAAATTTTACTTATATAATTAAATTGGAAATTCCATCTGCTCTTTATCAATTTCTAAGAATTGTTGCATTAGACAAGTCAAAAATAAGTATGAATTCACTTGAATGGAAGTATCTTGAAGAAGGAAACTGAAAAAAATACAAGCTATCATTCAATTCTCCTATTGGGCAAAAATTTCATCCCAGCTGGGCTTTAGTCACACACTACAGGGGAAGGCACAACAGTTTAAATATATAATATAAACAATATGTTCTCATTTATTAAATACTATGCAGAGGTTGTTGCTTTTTTCCTTTCACCATAGATCCCTAGCAGCTTGGTGATGAAACAGATGCCAAAAATAAAATTCTAGAAAGAAAACAGACTATGATTTAACTCAAAATTAAGTAATTCTCTGGTTGCTGTCATGATGCAATTCAGTATTTTTAGTGTGATAGTCTGAGTTCAGTTAAGTTTATAATAAAAAATGTAATGCTCAGAAACAAGAAATCAAAACAATATTTACACTTAATTAAATAGCTCAATTACTAAATTAAACTTGTTCTCTTCTGTACACATCTTACAGCTGAATTTTGGCTCTTTCTTTTGCTCACTCATTGGATTCAAGTTGATCACATTTGAGCTTCTAGATCTACAGAGATTCTTGACTTAATTCAGTTAATTAGGAAGAACCCACCAAATTTGAAAAACAAACTAGCACAGCCATGCTGTTTAAAATATATATATATATGTGTACATATATATATATATACATATATATATAATGATTTCAATTCAATTTAACAAATATTTCTTGGACTCACTAATAAGGGGCATATAACCAAAGACAGTACATGACTTGACCTTGACTTCAAAGAATTTACATTTTCACTGAGACAAGAATTACAAATGTAAATTAGGAAAAAAAAAACCTCTAGAAGATGATATGTTAAGTATTAAATTTAGCTATGCTATCTAAGTGCTGTAAATGTTTATAGAATACTATAGAAGTACATGTTATATAAGTTTATAGTAGAAAGAAGGAAGGAACTTCTTTCTTTTCGAAGGCATTATAAGAGGGAAATCAGAAAAGATTTCATGGAGAAGGTGATGCTCAATGAGTCTTGAAGGAAGCAGGGATGCAAAAAGGCAAAGATGAGGAGAGTATACATTCAGTGCAAAGGTAGATGGGAGATAAAATGACTTCTGTTGAGAGGAGTTGAGGAGACTTTAGTTGCAAAAGTTTTATACAGGGAATTTAGCTAATAGGAAAAAAGTTATAGGATCATAGTTTGAAGAAATGGTATTATTTAGCAACGGTATTTTAAGAATGGGAAAGGTAACATGCAAGTTTTGAGACAGCAAGGAAAGAATCAGTAGAATTATTGGACTTCCTGAAAGGCATGATGAAAAAAAGAATCTAAACACCATCTTCAAGGAAATCCTGAAAGAAAACTGCCCTGAGATTGTAGAATCAAAGGGCAAAATCACCATTGAAAGAATTCACTGATCACCTCCTGAAAGAGACCCCAAAATTAAAACCCCAACAAATATAGTGGCTAAATTTCAGGACTATAGCACCAAGGAAAAGACTCTGCTTGCAGCTAGAAAGAAACAATTCAAATACCAAGGATCAATAATTAGAATCACACACATTCTGTCAGCCTCCACATTGAAGGATTGAAGGGCCTGGAACCAGATATTCCAAAGGGCAAAGGAACTTGGATTACAGCCAAGAATAACCTATCCAGCTAGAATGAGCATTATCCTCCAGGGAAGAAGATGGTCATTCAATGATATAGGTGAATTTCACCTATTTCTAATGAAAAGACCAGATCTGAACAAAAAATTCGACATCCAAACACAGAACTCAAGAGATGCATAAAAAGGTAAAAAGGAAAAGACTCTTGAGAACTTTATGTTTACTAGGGGGATACTTAAATTTTGGGGGTATAATGAACTAGATATTACTTTGATAATATGAAAAAGAGAACCAGAGGGGGAAAGGTTGTCATACTGGGGAAAAGAGGGAAAAAGTGGTAAAATAAGATCGAAAAAAAAAAGGAGGTAAAAACAAGGTAAAATCACTTGAAGAGGCAAAGAAAACCTATTATAATTGAGAGAAAGAGGGGAGGGAGATGAGCATTGTGTAAATCCTACTCTCATCAGGTTGGGCTCTAAAAGTGTATATCAGACACTTGATTTTCACATAGAAA